>JASANB010003303.1:0-25133 GCA_030248155.1 Sabatieria punctata
AAAAAAATAGCTGTAACTTCAAAGCGTAATTTTTAAGCTCATGCTTCCTTGCAAAATGAAAGTAAGCACACCAAGAGATCTGTCATGACGCTGGGAGTTCGAAAATGGCAACTAAACTGCGGTTCGTACCTCCGTACAAGAGTTACGGTCTAAAAACTTGGTTGAAGGCCGAAATTTGACATGATTGGCCAAAGCATTTTTGGATAATTTTTTCGATAAACATTTCTCAACATCTCTAGATTTTTTTATAATATCTAGCCTACTAAATGCGCTACATACATGCAAATCATGGATCTATGTTAGGTGGGACACCGGGAATTCAAAATGGACTTCTATTAATGACCTGAAAAAAGTTTTTCTCCCCAATTTGCACAAAAATTGAGTTCGGGGATTTTCTTGCACTTCTAACGCTGATTTCGAAAATATCGTTTATTTTTTGTGAACACTCACTTTTGAGCCGAAAAATCAGACACAAAAGTATATATTTGGTCATTTAACAGCGAAAATTTTCTTCAAACGGTGACAGTAAAAACTGTTCCTTAGTGGGATCTTTTTAAAGCTGTTTTACGAATATTACGTTTATTTTTGCATTAATCCAGTGTTTAACCTAAAATTCTAAAAGAAAGTTTCCATTTTAGTCTATTATTTTATTAGGCATACGTTGATCTCACGCCATCCTAGGAGACTGCAGCAACCAATCTGCACGATGGTGAATTGCCGGAGTTGTCAAATATCTGACTCCCCTGCTAAATGACTCCCGGGAGAGACAAATTGCACTGCAAATTTCTGACTCCCCATTTATACGGTACATTATGTATGTGCATACAATATCACATTGGTACCGACCGAGCACAAGTCCATTTTTTTCCATTTTTGGGGATAACATTCAGAAATGAAATGGGACCGACTTTTCCTCGCGAAACTTTTCCCAACTTGCTGCGAGAGTATTCTTGTTTTTTTTTTCCTAGTAAAAATATATATTCCGAGCATACAGTATGTTCTTATCAAGCCTAATGTGCACGGCCCAAGATTCAGTTAGCCATCCTGTGGCGTGTGCCCAGGAGGGTGTAGGGTGTGGGCATCCCCTTTGCGGTGGAGGTAGGGAGGAAACGTTAGACAAAAATATGAGAAATGAATCAATTATGTACTAAAACTGTCCATTTTACATTGCTCAGAATACACTTTTAATTGCGTTTTTTGAAGGCTAGAGAGGCAAAAAAATTTCGAACTGGTCGGACGGAAGCCCAACCGAATGCAACACTAATTTAATAACCCTTGTAATTTCTGTCAATTTTAGCTCTCCATCTTTTTAAACACGTTTTTAAAGGCTAGTTTTTGCGAAATTTTCTCCGCCTTGATAGGCAGCTTTTTAACCAACTTTTTAACTTCTCCATCTTGCCCCACTTTGCAAAATGTTCAGAACAAGAAATCTTAGAATTTTAGCTTGAGTCTGTTGGCTCTAAATTGAAACTCTTTCCATAGAAGGATTTTTCACTTTAAGTCTCTATTGAGGCGTTGAATGGCCTTTGCGTTAGACACTTTTTTGTGAAACAGGCATTTTTCATGCGTCAATTGTAGTACAGAATGGGAAAACACTAGTGTTAGTCGAAATAGAAAACTGCAGAATGTGTTCATGTTAGGGATAAATTTTGAAAGAAATTATTGCTGCTGCTTCTCTTCCTCTTGACTTGTGTTCCCGTTTGACGCCATTTGGCAACTTTGATCTTTATAATAACTATGATGATGCTTATAATTGGAAAATCTCTTTGAGGCAGTATTTGATTAGGCGAAAATTTCATAGCCAATTCTAGCAAAATTGATAATGGATAACGAATTACGAGTCAGTCTCTGGGAAGCGATCTCAGTCTTGACCTTATACCTAATCAGACAGGCCTTTTTTAGAAGTTAGGCGTAGAGGGCTGAAAGTTGGAACAGTAAAACATGGCAATAAATTGTCAATGACCTGCAAGGAATTTCCGAATTCGACTATCCACGCTCGGGAATATGGCCTTCAAAAGATCGGCCCAGCAGCTTTCCTATGGGACCAAAAAAATTAGATATCGAATTTCGACTTGCTGATCGGAATTCAGGCCTAACAAACGGGGTTTTTTGCCACAACTTTTTGGTAGTTTAAAAATCTTTTGCAAAATTTCATTTTTGGAAAAAAATTTTTCCAGCTTCCCCCTTATCGGGGGTACAACAACTGGAACCCTGAATACGTTCTTTTTTATTTCAGATTATTGTAGCGCTATATGTAGCTACATGATTATCAAAAACATTGCAGGCTGACGGACAAGCAACACTGAAATATTTGCGTTCAAAAATTAAAAATGCCACATTTTTGCATGTTTCACTGTACCCAAAAATTTTCATGTGTCTTGAATTTTGAATTTTTGAATGCAAAAATGACATTTTTTATAATCCAGCTGCTCCATAATGTTTTTACATTTTTTTTTTTTTTTTTTTTTTTTTTTTTTTTTTTTTTTTTTTTTCCCCTTTTTTTTTTTTTTTTTTTTTTTTTTTTTTCTTATTTTTTTTTTTTTTTTTTTTTTTTTTTTTTTTTTTTTTTAGAATTAAACTCCTCTTCTTAAAACTACTCTAAAAACTAACATTATAAACATCATTTTTTAGGATTCAACTCCAATTTGTAAGCTGGAACATAGGTGATGAAAATTTTTGGGCTTTCAATTAAACACTTGCAAAATCTTGGCATTTTTAATTTTTAAACGCAAATATTTCAGTGTTTGCACAATGTAGACCGTAATGTTTTAGGGCGGCGTGTAAGCTTTAGATATAGCGCTACAATAATCTGAAAATAAAAAGAACGGTCTAGGGGGGTTTTTGATTACCTTTGCCCCTGATGGGGGGGGGGGGCGAAAAAAAATTTTTTTTTCAAAAATGAAGTGCAATGAAAGTTTCTTAAAACTACTCAAAAAATGCGGCTGAGACATCAATTTTTAGCATTCATTTCTTAGTGGTAAGCTGGTTTTTGGAGTTGAAAATTTTTGGAGCTCTGATGAAACATGCAAAATGTGACGCGCATTTTGAACTTTTTTTCGTTTTTCTTCTGATTGTTTGCCGTGTTTTTCCCGGTAATGATTTGCACGAGCGTGTAGCTTACATATAGCGCTACAATAATCTGAAAATAAAAGAACGATATAGGGGGGTTCCAGACGAGTTATGCCCCCAGACATGGGTTTGTAAAAAATTTTTTTTACAATTAAGAAATTTAGTAAAAGATTCTTAAACTACTCAAAACGTTACGTGAAAAGCCCGTTTGGTAGGTCTGAATTTCGTCCAGCAAATTAAAAATTCCGATTTCTTGATTTTTGTCTTCCAGTTAAGCAAGGACCGATTTTTGAATTTTCTATCTCGAGCGTGGAGCGATAGAGTCTGGAAATTCTTTGCATTGGTTACATAACTTATCAAGAGACGTATTAGTCTTTTTACTTTGCGACCTCCATGGAGAAGAACCATTTTGGAGTCTGAGTCTTGAAACTCGATCGGTTCAGAAAGTGGCTCTTCAATTTAAAATTGCACGGTATCCCAACCAAGTCGCAATCTTACGGTTCAAATCAACTTGTAAAATTGCGGTGAAAATGGTAACTTGCCAATGACAATCTTAGAGGGATCTTTCCATAACTTTTCGCTGTATATTACATGCATATGGTTATTCGGCTGTTGATAACAGCTAAAACGATTGTTGACTAAAAACACACTGTATTGCAAAACAAACAAGACATTTTTGCTCTTTTTATTCCTATTGAGGAAAAGTCACGCGACGAATAGTCGCACAAAGAAAAGTCGTAGCTAGGAAAAATCACGTGAGAAAAAGTCAGTGAGGAACTGTCTAAGAGGAAAAACCAACCTTCCTCCGTCTTAGGAAAAAACCGGTTTTTTTCCAGAAGAAACGAAAAAACACTGAAAAAAACGCGCGCTTGAGTTCCCTGACTGACTCGCACTTCAATGGGGCAAGTTCGCCGCCGAACATATTCAGATAATGCGGTTTTCTTGGATTAATTAATAATTTTCGGTTGTAAATGGAAACATAGGTGCATGATTAAAAATGCAAAGAAGAAAAGAAAGAGCTAGGAGAAATTTGCATACACCAGATTGGTACGCAACATCCAAAAGTGTCCTAGAATATTTAATTGTCTCTGCACGAGAAAACGGGCCAAAATTGGTACTCCTGCGGGTCAAAAAAAATTCAAAATCGCTTATGGAATTTGTACAATAGATATTCTAGATCAGTTTTTGATCAGAAAAACGAATCTAACGTCCGAATTTCGCTATCTCGATTTGCACAGGAGTTATGGAGGGGGGAACGTTTAGAGGCAAGGCAAATTTTTCCTTCCGAATTTATAGGATTGAACAGTTTTATCTTATCAAAACGGGGTTTCTGAATCTCATGACGCCCTTCATTTCCACGGGAAACCTCAAAAAGTGCGATTTTTTGGCACCTGAAAATTTCAATCACACTTTTCTCAAAAACTGTACGTGCCAACTATGAGCTTTTCAAGCATCAAATAGTCCAGGACATAAGCTATCGATCCATTAAAAAATATTGGGGGGTCATCGTTGGTAGACGGGCACTTCATACCCTCTGAAGTTTGGGTGGTCGTCAAAATTTTGCATTTTTCGACTTTTTCGGTCTGAACCATCCTCTTCAAATGAATGCCATTCTGTCAAACCGAGCCCAATCGCAACATGGTTTATGGCACCGAAAAGAGCTCGCTTCATAGATTAATTTGATATATAGATGTCACATACTACTGCCAGTATAAAACCCATAAAATTAAAAAGAAATTTTGGTAGAGTCTAGAAATAGAGTATTTTGGTTTACTCGTGTTCAGCAGTTCTGTGACACTGTATGGATACTCTGTGAATTGCTTTGCGTGACCCCTTAACGCATTTTTTTTGTTTACGCCCCTGGACCGAAAATCAGTACATACAGTCTTGTCATATTTGTTGCCTCCCTGACTTAGTAAAACAACAAGCAAAATTACTGGTGGTTTTGGTTATGCTACCTACTTGACTGCATTCTACTACCAGGTTTTTCGTAAAAAAACGCCATGGGCGCTATTTAGTTTTGTGACTTTTCACAAATTCAATTCTATTCTAAACAAGCGCCCAGAGGTGGCTATTTGGAAAGTACTGTACATGAGCGTTTATTTGAAAATGAGACAACTCTCTGAGCAGAGCACTGTCTGTCTGTGAATTAAATTTTTGCACTGATTTTTCAACAAAACGTGATAACAGCGTGTTTCTTTATGCCAATGGGTGTCTATTTAGAAAGGTTTTCCAAATATACGCCCAGGGGGAACTAATTCGTTTATACGAAAAACCCGATAGCATACCACTGTGAAACTCGAACTTGCTAAAGTTTGCTACTGTGAAGCCTGATTTGCATGCAACGAAGGCTTCATGGTGGATTTCACAGATCGTTTGTATGGCATTCCAGTAGCCTTTCAGTTTCCACAAGTATCAGAATCGATGTCTCTAGGTTTTTTAACATCTGTGAATGTCAGCCAAATCGGTTTTGAGTTGGTTCAGAGTCATTTCAACCCCTAAGAAAACTAAAAAGCTTTTTTAGCATTTTGGTAAACTGTGTATATCTCTGCAACCGTTGAAGCTACAGTCAATATACGTACATTTTGGGCATACATGGGGGTTTGCTGCCACCGATGTACATAGGCCAAACCTCCCCGAGATGAACTTCAGACATCCCTCCGATTGTCTGGCATGTCAAGTAATTTTTTCAGCGAATTTTTCCAATTCTTTAAAATTTCAGGCACTAAAACTGTCAGTAAAACAGCACTTTTTAGCTGCATTTGAGCCAAAATTAGCGCTTTTTACGATTTTTTGAGCGTTTTTTAGTTACCAACCATCCTCCCTCAGAATTTGGGCTCAACCCCTGACCAACGTCAGGCCTCCCAACCACCCTCCCCTGTCGGCCTGACCTGCCCATGTACATGAATGAAGAAGTTACAAGTATGATTTTCGAAATCCTCAAAGTCTCTACTTTCTTTCTAAAAATCACATTGGCCAAACTACAGAAAAACCGCATTTTTTCCTCTGCACAAATTATCATAACCAGAATCAGTGACTGTTGCACAGATTAGTTTACACCGTACTACAGACAGAGCTTGGACTCTTCTACATACAGCAATTGGTCTGGATGCCCAAAGCGCTCCGACTCATCAATATAAAGAAGTTAGCAAGAAAAACACAGAATTCAGTGAATTTTGAAAAGGGCTTTAATTTTTTATAAAACAAAAAATTCAACAAAACTTTCGGCATTTTGAAGCCAGAAACAAAAGATTGCTTTAGCCCATGCTGCCAACAATGGTCCTGAGTCCAATGAGTAAAGTCAGGAGGAACTAAATGCAATAGATACTTGGACAAATGTCTTCATATTTGCCTGCACAGTACATCTTGTTGTTGCAATTACGTGTTCTGTACTTTATATCTGAATACCACAGCATGCATCGGACAGAGGTTGCATTTCGGAAACACGATTGGCACCCAGTTTTTCTTATCGTAATTAATTTGGTGTTCTGTCAAGCTGTCCTTGATCTTGGTGGACCTGCTCGTACTGCAACAGACTAGGCAGTGCAGCAATGTTAGAAATGTTCGTTTTTGCAGGATACACATAGCTTAGTAGGATATACTGTATAGGCAAATGTTGTTTATGGTTTGAAATTTTTGAAATACGAACGTAGCTAATTCGATAGTCATTCGACAATTTGACCCATTGCATGCCAGTTAGTAAGTCAGGTAGGCAACAAAGTTGACAGTACTGCATGTACTGATTTTCGGTCCAGGGGCGTAAACCAAAAAAATGCGTCAGGGGTCGCACTAATTACGCAAAGCAACTCACAGAGTATCCATACAGTGTCACAGAACTGCTGAACACGAGTAAACCAAAATACTCTATTTCTAGACTCTACCAAAATTTCTATTTTTTTTGTTGGTTTTATACTGGCAGTCTATATATCAAATTAATCTATGAAGCGAGCTCTTTTCGGTCCCATAAACCATGTTGCGATTGGGCTCGGTTTGACAGAATGGCATTCATTTGAAGAGGATGGTTCAGACCGAAAAAGTCGAAAAATGCAAAATTTTGACGACCACCCAAACTTCAGAGGGTATGAAGTGCCCGTCTACCAACGATGACCCCCCAATATTTTTTAATGGATCGATAGCTTATGTCCTGGACTATTTGATGCTTGAAAAGCTCATAGTTGGCACATACAGTTTTTGAGAAAAGTGTGATTGAAATTTTCAGGTGCCAAAAAATCGCACTTTTTGAGGTTTCCCGTGGAAATGAAGGGCGTCATGAGATTCAGAAACCCCGTTTTGATAAGATAAAACTGTTCAATCCTATAAATTCGGAAGGAAAAATTTGCCTTGCCTCTAAACGTTCCCCCCTCCATAACTCCTGTGCAAATCGAGATAGCGAAATTCGGACGTTAGATTCGTTTTTCTCATCAAAAACTGATTTAGAATATCTATTGTACAAATTACATAAGTGATTTTGAATTTTTTTTTGACCCGCTAGTTGGCCCGTTTTCTCATGCAGAGACAATTAATTCGTACCAAATAATAGTTTATGCGTTTAAATTTGGCGCGCGCTGAGCGTTCTGTATACGAGACTTGCAAATAGCTTTTTTTTGTTTTGTACAAGAACGCGTTTTACAGGTCTGTGTCTGCGGGAACATTGGTATTGTTTAGGTTCAAAGATGGAAGTCATGTTGACGCATGATATGGTGGTGGTTTGAATGTATATAGATTTGTCAGTTAAAATTTTAAAGCGATTAAAGGGTGTTCCGTTGTATGCTAAATATACTGGTTTTTGAAAGCGTGAGTGTAGGCTGAGGAATATCTGACGTCGAGTGGAATCATAACAACACTCTATAATAGTACTATCGGCTGTCTCAAAAATGACGCTTTTGTTTCTGTGGTAATTTCTTGATATTTCGAATGAATTTCTGCATTGTTTTTAATTTTTGCATATGCCTTATGTATGTATGTATTTCATAGCTTCTCCACTGTTTTTTACTTTCTGGATTTCTCCTACAAAAACACAGCTTTACGGTCAATTAGTAAAGTTTGTGATTGTGATGAAGGTATTCTTCCACTGGAAGCACTCTCAGCAACGCCGCTACCGTCCTTGGTAGTCTTTTTCCAATTCTGAAAGAAAATAACTGTGAAACTGATTACTATCCTCTTTGTACAGTTAACGTCTAAAGATCTATCCATTAATAACATACAAGCTATATGTGAGACATTTCGTTTTCCGCCAGCTGCATGGATTGGTTTTTATAAAAAAACGATTTTTAATAAGAATGGTTATGACGATTGCGAAAACGACAATGGGTGCGATAACATTCAGTAATGACAATTGCATAAAAACATTAAATATAGGACAAGTATTGTACCAACCTCAAAGCTGATCTTACTGCATTGGCAGAGTTTGGTCGAACCTGAAGTGCATACTGATAAATAAACACATTTCTTTCATCCATTGGTGTAGCGGCTAATAGCATAGCCAATGCCTGTGAAAAGTTCTGTGGTTTTTTTACGTGTTTAAGGTGGACAAAACAAGCAAAAAGAGACAGAAACACCACAAAGCTTCCACTTCCCATTGCGCTGAAGGAACCATCTAAATAAGATGCTTTGTCTAAATAATGAAAAATTGAAATTAGATTTACTGGTGCGCAAATATTTAAGTCCAGCGTAGGACGCAATTACGAATGTTCAAGCAGCTTGTCTAAATATGATGGATTTTGTGTAAACTCTAGCAAATCTTTTCATTTATTAGAACAAACAGTGCTGTCTGCTTTCTGAATACATAATTAGTACTATAAAATACTTTAATGTTTAAGCAGCACACTCATGAGTATCATCACTTCAACTTTCCAGACTTGTCACCAATACCCAGCATAGGTGTGAGCAGCCCTGTTTTCGATCCTGTCCATCTTTTCCTTCACATTCAGCAGCTTATGGTACTCGTTGCTCAGCTGTTGTCTCAGCTGGTACACCGTTGGTCCAGATTTCTTCAAGTGGAGCTTGAAAATCAGTGCCTCTGTTTGCACTAAGCCTGCATACATCAGCATCACAACGCCCAGCCACACTATCAACATGATGAAGGTTTAGTTGGTCGCTAAGTCAGTATAAAGTTTAACTAACAGACTTCCCTGTGTGTCTGGGATCTCCTAACTGGCTCAATTCTCTCCGCGCTGTGTGAGCGATAATGAAGCATAGAAAATCATGCTCTTACTGTTAATAGCAGACATGGGCAAAGGGGGCTGAGGGGGTTGACCACACCTCAGGCTTTGACCTCCCCCTGAGCCAGCCGCTACCCGCTTCAGGAAATTTTTGGGGCCGTCCATAAACTACGACGTTCAAAAATTCAAAATTTTGCACCCCCACCCCCCCTCCGATGTTTACCGACGTTTTCATCATCACCCCCCATAAAAATTACGACGTTTGGGAGGACCCCCCCCCCGAAATAAAATTTTCGAATTTTCGTTCAAAATCTGAAGCTGCTTTTCTGACTGCGTAATCACAAATGAATAATAAAAAAATTTATGTCTGTTCACATACGTATTTACCAGTTAGTTTCACCAATCTTTCAAGAATTTATTTAACTTTCAGTTAAAAAAGAGTCATTCAAATCGGTTGAGATTTGCGGTTGCCACAGTAAAAAATCTGCTGGGTTGTTTTAATCACTCTTGTTCGTTGCCAAAATCAGTGTTTCAAATTTGAGGGCAAATATCTCGAGAACCAAGCAGAGCATCTTAACGAAAACTCTACCAATCGGTAATTTATTTGTCTTTCATTCAAAAAAGATTTATTCAAATCGGTTGGGATTTACGGTTGCTACAGTAAAGAATCTGCTGGGTTGTTTTTTGCACACCCTGTACAAATCACGCTAACATACTGTATGTTGTACAACTACAAAAATGTGTCAAAAACCGTTTGACTTTCTCTGCATTCTTGCTTATTCTGCAATCGTCAAACCTTACCAAAAAAAGGCCAAAAACACGTCAACGTTTTGCATCAACCCCCCACCCCCCCTCCGACGTTCTGCGACGTTTTTCGGGGTACCCCCACCCCCCTCTCTGAACGTTGTAGTTTATGGACGGCCCCTTTGTAAGAATTTTGCATAGAAAGTTATGACAAACGCATGCCTAGATTACAGTACAAACCACAGAAAAATCTACCCCCATCAGCCGGAATGCTAGCCCATGGTTAGCAATTTTAAATCCAACAGTAATTGATCGATCACAAGAGCATGTCATAGAACTTGTATCCTGGAGCTTCAAGAGTAGTGAATCCCGGATGCACAGCATGCAGGTGCTGAAGGATGCAGTGAGCAGTGTTCTGGTTGAAACTGAAACTGCGACACACTCCCTCATCTCGGCACTCTCTTGCACAACCATGCAGAGTCTTATTCTGATGTTCTTGTAGAATTGCAGCTGCTGCTGACTTGGCATCTAACTTGGACACCTTGAATTGACGGTACACTGGTTCTTCTAAACCCACACACACACAAATCAAGACTCCAATTACTGTAATGACGGTTTACCATATTCACAGATGTAGTACAACGCGACAGTACAGCCACCATCATGGAACCCATCATACCCAGCGCCGGCGCGATACACGAATGTGCATCTAGTGCCTGCTGGCATATTTGGCTGTTTTCCTCTGTTGTCTGTGCCCCACATGAGCATGGTGTTGTGTGGCATCGGAAAATAGTTCCCATTACCATGTGGCCAAACCCATTTCCAGCCACTGATGTACTTTTCCACCAGCCCTATCCAGGCAGAGTTTTGCAGCTGAAAATTGTACTGATAGACATTTATCACTTACTAACCAACTGGCACTACTGTTGCTTCCAGAAGAGCTCTGGCTTGCAGTAGCATTTTCGGAGTCAGTATGTTGACTAGGTGGCCAGTGTAGTTGGTCAGCAAAGCCTCATTGCATTGTGAATGCGCAGTAGTGTATGTCGCTGGTGAAGCTGAGGCTACAAGACATGAAGAACCGAAGTAGACCGAATTTGGTAACTGCTTGCACTTCTTTTGGAGATCTGAAACAGATCATAAATAGTGGTAATTGGCTGATCAGGGTCCAGACAGATGACTGACTGACTGACTGACTGACTGACAGACCGACCGACCGACCGACCGACCGACCGACCGACCGACCGACCGACCGACCGACCGACCGACCGACCGACCGACCGACCGACCGACCGACCGACCGACCGACCGACCGACCGACCGACCGACCGACCGACCGACCGACCGACCGACCGACCGACCGACCGACCGACCGACCGACCGACAGACCGACCGACCGACCGACCGACCGACCGACTGACTGACCGACCGACCGACCGACCGACCGACCGACCGACCGACCGACCGACCGACCGACCGACCGACCGACTGACCGACTGACCAACTGACTGACCGACCGACTAACCAACCGACCAACTGACTGACCGACTGACCGACCGACCGACCGACCGACCGACTGACCAACCGACAGACTGACCAACCGAGACCGACCGACCGACCGACCGACCGACCGACCGACCGACCGACCGACCGACCGACCGACCGACCGACCGACCGACCGACCGACCGACCGACCGACCGACCGACCGACCGACCGACCGACCGACCGACCGACCGACCGACCGACCGACCGACCGACCGACCGACCGACCGACCGACCGACCGACCGACCGATCGACCGACCGACCGACCCACTGACCGACCGACCGACCGACCGACCGACCGACCGACCGACCGACCGACCGACCGACCGACCGACCGACCGACCGACCGACCGACCGACCGACCGACCGACCGACCGACCGACCGACCGACCGACCGACAGACCGACCGACCCAACCACAGACCGACCGACCGACCGACCGACCGACCGACCGACCGACCGACCGACCGACCGACCGACCGACCGACCGACCGACCGACCGACCGACCGACCGACCGACCGACCGACCGACCGACCGACCGACCAACCGGCCGGCCAACTGACTGACAAACTGACCAGTCAACTGACCGACTGACCAACCAACTGACCGACTGACTAACCAACTGACTTACCAACCATCTGACCGATGGACGGCAGCGAGCTGCCCATTGAGCAAACAAAGAGAGCCAACTTCTATTTACCTAACCGAAAAACAAATCAGTCACAAAATTTTCCACCTGTCAATGGTTTGCATCTAAACTCGTGTCCAAGCTGTGGTTGCTTTCCGACCCAGGTGCCATAGTCGCAACGCAGTGGTGCATCTATCATCGTGGTTTCGTACCCCATGTGACAGTCATCAGTCTCATCACATTCCAGTGACTGATTGACTTGAACCTCCAGTGGCGCAAAGCCCAGCTTGCAACCGACCTTTGCTATTGAGTTGTGCGGTACCCAGTCGCCTTGTGAGTCATTCAGCGATCTGTAGGAACTGTTTGGAAGAGACGGCTCTAAGGCACTGAGTCTGCATTCTAAACTTTAATCGATTTATGCGGTAATGAATGTATTTGTAAAAGGGATTACGGGCTGGGGAGCAGCCACTAGCCACATCTTCAATGTTCCAGTATCCATTTTGACAGCTGACTAGATTTTTGCCGCCCACTGGTCGGTAACCTCGTTGGCAGACCACTCTAGCCTTTCCGCCATTTAGTGTTACCTCTTGATTGTCAGTAAACTGGATGGTGTAAAAACGGGAGCCAATTTGAGCAGTCAGATTGGACTTGAAACAACCTAAACTGGATGAATCTGTGTTCATTTTCCACTGATGTATAGATAGATAGATAGTTTACCTTCTTCAGCCCTTGTTAGAGCAAAAAATATCAGTAAAACCGACAGACATTTCATTTTGGCTGCTGCTCTGGACTATTTCGTCAGCGGCACTAAGGCGGGTTATAAAGCGGTGTGCATTTGTCACCATGATCACAAAGTAAAATTTTGCATCTCCCCAGACAGCCAATTTATTGAACTGAAACTAAAATTGATTCCAGATTAAGCAGCATTATTCTTGGGCACAGTTTTAATAGTTAGTAAGTACCGTGCACTATTACCGTTAGGGTTCCGATGATATATTGACATCGATATCGAAAAGTCGATATATCGACTCTTTTTCCAATATCGATATTGTGATATTTCGCATCGATGTTTTAGATATTTTTGTGCGGAAAAGTAGGAAAAAACAAATCTGACATAAGTAAGCAAAAAGTCCAATCTTTTACTAAAATCAAGGTTCTTTCAGCTTATTTGTCATTAAAATATGCTATTCTGTCTGAGCTCATGTATGCCTAATGAGGGTGGGGCATCGGCCAGAGGAGTCAGCATTTCATTGAAGGGCTTCAGAACTGCAACTAGCTTTTCTGCGATTCTCTACTTAATTGATATCAGATCGCTGATTGCATCAGTGCTTCACTGATAAGCAGTGAGAGCAGTTAGATTTTTCAAATTTTCAGATTTTCTTGCATAACTATGAATATCGATATCAATCGATGTTGAGCTGAAAATATCGATATCGATAGCGAATATCGTAGAAGCTCCTGCCGCTACCCCGTCAGCCCCCTTCAGGAATTGATAATTCTACCCCTGTCAGCCAAAATGCCAGCCCATGTCTGGTGCCCCAGGTACTATAAACGGCACTTAGTGCCATTTATTGTACCCGGGGTACTTTAAATGGAGACAGATTTCTATTCTGAAAAGAGCTGTTATCAATACAAATCGTGCCAATTTTTGGTAGTAAACCTTGTTTGTATGAAGAAAAACAGTTGATTATGCAATCATAGAGGTTCTGATGTAAGGGAAGAACCTACTTTTTACAACTAAACCGTAATTTGAGCAAAGAACATCACATACTATTGTTAACTTCTTATCGACCAGATTTTGTAGAGTGCCATATAAAGTACCCGAGTACTATAAATGGATGGCCGGCACAGTTGGTGCAGTGGTTTAGGCCGCAAAGCCACTGTGCGCGATGTTGTGCGTTCATCCACTCGGTGGGGCAAGTTTCTTGCCGCAAAGAGCTGGTCGTTGGCACAAAGCCCCACCCTGGCCACCGAAAGCTATTACAGCGAGTAGGTAAATGGGAAATGACTGGAGCTGCCGTTGCACCTAAATAAAAGCTACAACAGCAACCACACATGTGCTGGGACATATGGGTGTGTGTGATGGGCTCCCAGTGTGCCCTAACGCAGGGGCTATGACGGCCCCGCCCGGTCAATCCATCCATCCATCCATTATAAATGGATTCAATTTTATTTTCACAAAACCCTAAGTTCCAATATAAGTAGTAAGTGCCCAAGCACTATAAACAGCACAATACAATATGGTAATTGAGTGTTCACAAGAGCATGTCATAGAACTTGTATCCCGGAGCTTCAAGAGTAGTAAATCCCGGATGCACAGCATGCAGGTGCTGAACGATGCAATGACCAGTGTTCTGGTTGAAACTGAAACTGCGACACACTGCCTCATCTCGGCACTCTCTTGCACAACCATGCACAGTCTGATTCTGATGTTCTTGTAGAATTGCAGCTGCTGTCGACTTGGCATCTAGCTTGGACACTTTGAACTGACGGTACAGTGGTTCCTCTAACACACACAGACAAACATGCAAATCAAGACTCGAATTACAGTAGTGACGGTTTACCATATTCACAGATGTAGTACAACGTATCAGCACAACCCATATCATGGAACCCATCATACCCGGAGCCAGCGCGATACACATATGTGCATCTAGTGCCTGCTGGCATATTTGGCTGTTTTCCTTTGAAGTCTGTGCCCCACATGAGCATGGTGCTATGTGGCGTCGCAAAATAGTTGCCATTACCATGTGGCCAAACCCATTTCCAGCCACCAATGTACTTTTCCACCAGCCCTATCCAACCAGAGTTCTGCACCTGAAATTGGGAGTCATTTATCAGTTACTGACTTACTGGCACTACTGTTGCTTCCAGAAGGGCCCTGGCCTGCAACAGCATTTGTGGAGTGAGTATGTTGACTAGGTGGCCATTGTAGTTGGTCAGTAAAGCCTCATTGCACTGTGATTGGGCAGTGGTGTATGACGCTGTTGAAGCTGAGACTACCAGACATGAAGAACCAAAGTAGACCGAGTTTGGCAACTGCTGGCACTTCTTTTGGAGATCTGAAACAGATCATTAATAGCGGTAATTGGCTGATCAGCGACCAGACAGCCGACTGACTGACTGACTGGCCAACTGACCAACCATGTAACCGACCGAGTGACCGACCGACCAACCAACCAACCGACCGGCCGGCCGGCCAGCCGACCGACCGACCGACCGACCGACCGACCGACCGACCGACCGACCGACCCACCGACCGACCGACCGACCGACCAACCGACCCACCGACCCACCTACCAACCAACCGACCGACCGACCGACCGACCGACCGACCGACCGACCGACCGACCGACCGACCGACCGACCGACCGACCGACCGACCGACCGACCGACCGACCGACCGACCGACCGACCGACCGACCGACCAACCGACCGACCGACCGACCGACCAACCGACCAACCGACCAACCAACCAACCAACTGCCCGATGGAGGACAGCGAGCTAACCACTGAGCGAACAAAGAGAACTAAGTTCTATTTATCTACTGAAAAACAAACCAAAGTCACAATAATATTTTCCACCTGTTAACGGTTGGCATCTAAACTCGTGCCCAAGCTGTAGTTCCTTTCCAACCCAGGTGCCATAGTCACAACGCAGTGGTGCATCTACCACTGTGGTTTCGTATCCCAGATGACAGTCATCAGTCTCATCACATTCCAGTGACTGATTGACTTGAACCTCCAGTGGCGCAAAGCCCAGCTTGCAACCGACCTTTGCTATTGAGTTGTGCGGTACCCAGTCGCCTTGTGAGTCATTCAGCGATCTGTAGGAACTGTTTGGAAGAGACGGCTCTAAGGCACTGAGTCTGCATTCTAAACTTTAATCGATTTGTGCGGTAATGAAGGTATTTGTAAAACGGTTACGGGCTGGGGAGCAGCCACTAGCCACATCTTCAATGTTCCAGTATCCATTTTGACAGCTGACTAGATTTTTGCCACCCACTGGTCGGTAACCTGGTGGACAGACTACTCTAGCCTTGCCACCATGGAGTGTTACCTCGTGATTGTCAGTAAACTGGATGGTGTAAAAACGGGAGCCAATTTGAGCAGTCAGATTAGACTTGAAACAGCCTAAACTGGATGGATCTGTGTTCATTTTCCACGGATGTATAAATAAATAGATAGTTTACCTTCTTCAGCCCTTGTTAGAGCAAAAAATATCACTAAAACTGACAGAGATTTCATTTTGGCTGCTGCTCTAGACTATTTCGTTAGCGGCACTAAGGCGGGTTATAAAGCGGTGTGCATTTGTAACCATGATCACAAAGTAAAATTTTCCATCTCCCCAGACAGCCAATTTATTGAACTGAAACTAAAATTGATTCCCAGATTAAGCAGTATTATTCTTTGGGCACAGTTTTAATAGTAAGTAGGTACCGTACACTATTACCATTAGGGTTCCGATGATATATTGACATCGGTATCGGAAAGTCGATATATCGACTCTTTTTCCAATATCGATATTGTGATATTTCGCATCGATGTTTTAGATATTTTTGTGCGGAAAAGTAGGAAGAAACAAATCTGACATAAGTAAGCAAAAAAGTCCAATCTTTTACTAAAATCAAGGTTCTTTCAGCTTATTTGTCATTAAAATATGCTATTCTGTCTGAGCTCATGTATGCCTATATGAGGGTGGGGCATCGGCCTGAGGGGTCAACCTTTTATTGAAGGGGTTCAGACGTGCCACTAGCTTTTCTGCGATTCTCTACTTAATTGATATCAGATCGCTGATTGCATCAGTGCTTCACTGATAAGCAGTGAGAGAGCTGGTACTTTGGGTACTATAAACGGTACTTAGTGCCATATAAATGGAGACACATTTTAATTCCGAAGTGAACAGTAATCAATACAAATCGTGCCAATATTACAGCATTTTGGTGTAAACCTCGTTTGTATGAAGAAAAACAGTTGATTATGCAATCATAGAGGTTCTGATGTAGGGGAAGAACCTACTTTTTACAACTAGACTGTAATTTGAGCAAAGAACTTCACATACTATTGTTAATTTCTTATAGACCAGATTTTGTAGAGTGTCATGCAAAGTACCCATGTACTATAAATGGATTCAATTTTATTTTCACAAAACCCTAAGTTCCAATATAGTAAGTACCCAGGCACTATAAACAGCACGGTACGGTAATTGAGCGATCACAAAAGCATGTCATAGAACTTGTATCCTGGAGCTTCAAGAGTAGTGAATCCCGGATGCACAGCATGCAGGTGCTGAACGATGCAGTGACCAGTGTTCTTGTTGAAACTGAAACTGCGACACACTCCCTCATCTCGGCACTCTCTTGCACAACCATGCACAGTCTGATTCTGATGTTCTTGTAGAATTGCAGCTGCTGTTGACTTGGCATCTAGCTTGGACACTTTGAATTGACGGTATACCGGTTCTTCTAAACCCACACACACAAATCAAAACTCCAATTACAGTAGTGACGTTTACCATATTCACAGATGTAGAGCAACTTGGCAGCACAACCACCATCTTGGAACCCATCATACCCGGAGGCAGCGCCAAGCATGTATGTGCATCTAGTGCCTACTGCCATATCTGGTTGTTTTGTGCCCCACATGAGCATGGTATTGTGTGGCGTCGCAAAATAGTTGCCATTTCCACGCAGCCAACCCCATTTCCAACCACTGACATACTTTTCCACTAGCCCTATCCAACCAATGTTCTGCGCCTGAAATTGGGACTGATAGTCATTTATCAGTTACTGACTGGCACTACTGTTGCTTCCAGAAGGGCCCTGGCTTGCAACAGCATTTTCGGAGTCACTATGTTGACTAGGTGGCCAGTGTAGTTAGTCAGCAAAGCCTCATTGCACTGTGATTGGGCAGTGGTATATGACGCTGTTGAAGCTGAGACTACCAGACATGAAGAACCGAAGTAGACCGAACTTGGTAACTGCTGGCACTTCTTTTGGAGATCTGAAACAGCTCATTAATAGTGGTAATTGGCTGATCCAGCGACCAGACAGCCGACTGGCTGACCGACCGACCGACCGACCGACCGACCGACCGACCGACCGACCGACCGACCGACCGACCGACCGACCGACCGACCGACCGACCGACCGACCGACCGACCGACCGACCGACCGACCGACCGACCGACCGACCGACCGACCGACCGACCGACCGACCGACCGACCGACCGACCGACCGACCGACCGACCGACCGACCGACCGACCGACCGACCGACCGACCGACCGACCGACCGACCGACCGACCGACCGACCGACCGACCGACCGACCGACCGACCGACCGACCAACCAACCAACCAACCAACCAACCAACCAACTGCCCGATGGAGGACAGCGAGCTAACCACTGAGCGAACAAAGAGAACCAACTTTGTATTTACCTAGCCAAAAAAAACAAACCAAAGTGACAATATTTTCCACCTGTCAACGGTTGGCATCTAAACTCGTGTCCAAGCTGTGGTTGCTTTCCGACCCAGCTGCCATAGTCACAACGCAGTGGTGCATCTACCGCTGTGGTTTCGTATCCCAGATGACAGTCATCAGTCTCATCACATTCCAGCGACTGATTGACTTGAACTTCCAGTGGCGCAAAGCCCAGGTTGCAACCGACCTTTGCTATTGAGTTGTGCGGCACCCAGTCGTCTTGTGAGTACTGTGATTTTAATATATTAATATTAAAATAAAAGTATTATTAATAGTGCAATTTTAATAGTATTAAATTGTTATTTATATTAAAATATCTGGCCTATTATTATATTAAATTAGTTTAAGAATGCACAGAGGGGCTAAATATTAAAATTTATTTTAATAGAATTTTAGGAGTTAAACCTTGTTTCACAATCAAGGGGTTACCTACAATACTATTTGAACCTGAATTTTGTCTCAGAAAATAATAAAAATTGAAATGTTCTGACTGCCCTTTACATCTCAAATGTGTGTGTTCACTTGAAAACAATGGAAGTTTTCTCGCTAATGAATGAAAAAAGCACCTGAGTGTGTTCGATCATACATTTAACAGGTCATCCGCCAAAGGGGACGGGGGGTTGGAGGTGTGACGCCGGCTGTGGGGTCTGAGCCGAAATTCTAGGGAGGGGTTCGGGCACTAAAACGGTAAAATATCGCAATTTTTCGGCTAAACATCGTCAAAATTCGCTACTGTAATTTGAGCTCAAATCATACATGTAACACGAGGGTCTGGGGGTCTGCCCCCACGCGACTTACATAGGCCAGACCCCCCCTCCGCCCGAGACGATTTTTTCTGACCCCCATCTCCAATTTTTCTGGCAAGTGATTTTTTGAGCAAATCTTCGTAATTTTTTTGCAATTTCAGACACAAATATTGCCAAAATCGTCTGTGAAACAGTACTTTTTGGCTGTATTTCAGCCCAAATTATTTATCCCAAATATAGCGATTTCCTCGATTTTTGAGCGTTTCTTAGTGCCTAACCCCCAAATTTGGGCTCAGAGTCCCCAGCCGGCGCCAGACCCCCAACCCCCTCCCCCTTCGGCGGATGACCTGTTATGTACATGTATGGCTCAAATATAGAAAAAAATTTTGCAATGCTTGAGTCTGAAATTGTAAAAAATCGCAAAAATTTGCTGCAACAATTACTTGCACAGAAAATCGGAGTGGGAAGGGAAAAATCGTCTCGGGGATGGGTGTCCCATCTGGGGGTCTGACCTAAGTCGAGTGCAGGGTTGTATATTTTTCCGAAAAAAACCTCGGCCTGTTTTTTTTCAGTTTTTTTCCGGTTTTTTTCCTAAATCGCGGAAAAAAACTCCAGCCCAAGTTCTGAGTATCCTAGGCTGGTTTTATGATTCCTAACGCTTTCTAGCGCCTTCCTCAGTCTTGTTAGACCAGAAATACACGTGTTACATTGATATAAATCACGAAACAGGCATGAAACAGTGCCTGACAGGTTCCATAAATAACGCTATATGCAAATTTTCTTACAGCAGTTTGCATTTTTGTTTTTTCATGCCAAATTTGGTCTTTTTTTGTTGTTTTTCTAACAGTTTTGAGTCAGTATGGCCTATTATACATAGCAAAAGTCCATTTTTTAAACGAAAAATGACGTAAATTAGCTATTTTTAGCTTGAGTTTTTTTCCGCGATTTATGTTTTTTTCCGACCCTTAGGAAAAAAACCGGTTTTTTCCGGAAAAAAACAGTTTTTTTCCGGTGTTTTTTTCCCACCTCACATCCCTGGTCGAGTGGGTGGCAGTGTTGTGCCTAGCTCAAATTTCTAAAACTCGGTAAGTATTCAGTAAGTAAATGAAGATTTTTTGAAATTCAGTAAGTACGAGTAAGTACTGGGTTTTTCAAAGAAAACCCGGTAAGTACTCAGTAAACAATTCAGTAAACTCGGTAAAACCTTCAAAATTCAGAAATATACAATTTATCTGAAAATGTTTACCTGATACAGCTTTTAGCTACTAGAATCCTTTTTCATTGCTGATTGATGAGTTTAAGATAATGTAGCTCGACTTTTCAGAATTTCAATCATGTTTTGTGTTATTTTACATTATTTATTGTGCTAATTGTCTTGCATGGAAAGCCTTAAAATATGCACACTATACACAGTGACTAGATGATGTGGCTTTAGATGAAAAGCTTGGCCAAATTGATAGGTGAAGATTTGTTCTAATTTTCGCCATTTCCTCACAGTTCATCAGACTGATGCAAAAAACGTCAATCAAAATATAGCTTATAGCATACATGTAACAGGTCATCCGCCGAAGGGGGGAAGGGGGGTTTTGTGGGTCTGGCGCCGGCCGGGGGGTCAGAGCCAAAATTTTGGGAGGGGGGTTGGGCACTAAAAACGCTCAAAATCGAAAAAATCGCAATTTTTGGCTAAAATTCGCCAAAAATTTGGTCAAAAATTTATTTCCCAGAAAAATCGGAGGAAACGGTCGGTCGGCGAAATCGTCTAGGGGTTACCCATCCTTGGGGTCTGGCCTAAGTCCGGTGGGGGCAGACCCCTCAGACCCCCTTTTACATGTACATTTTATGGCTAATTGCAGTAGATATAGTTTCTACTTCTATAGTCTTTGCGTCTGATAGTCTGTTTGCAATTCTGCCGCGCAAAGAAAGCTTAGGTTATGCAAGCTATGAAAATTGCAAAAAAAGCGTGTTTTCGTCGTTAGCAGATCTATTAGCGAAAGAAAAACCGCATATTTTCTTGCACAGGTGCGGCGAGCTACCTATTGCAGAAGCTTTTACTCAGTAAACAACTCAGTAAATTACCGAGTGCCGAGTTTACCGAATTTTTTTCTAATTGAGTAATTCCAAATTGAAACTCGGTATTCAGTAAGTAAAATTAAGAAAAATTTTTACCGGTAAGTAAAAGTACTTATTTTAATTCAAAATAACTAAGTACCGAGTAACTTTTACTCAGTAAATTTACTACTGGGAACAACACTGGTGGGTGGCCGACCCCCCAGACCCTCAGTGACATTCATGTGCTCATAACCCAATAACCTATGTGTACGTAAGTAGGGAACGACCGGAATTCCGATTCCGATTCCGATTCCGATCGGAACTGGCAGTTCCGATTCCGATTCCGATTCCGAACACAGAGGTCTCGGAATTTTTCGGAATTTTTGCTAAATTTTTAGGAAATCAAACACCACTTTCTGCGTGCTATTGCCTGTCTTCTTTGCTGTGCAATGGACAATCTACATAGTTTAGTAATCCATAACCTACTGTAATCGCACTAATTAAAAAATAAATGTTAGCACTACTCCGTTGTGGAAGCACCTGAGTCTGAAGAACTCGGTAGTCTTCAAACACCTCCAAGATTTTGATCAAAGCCAGTGAACAGACGCTTAAAGTGGCAAAACACATTTTGGAACGCGACCAAAGTCACTTGAAGCCTGAAAAATAGAGTGCGAACAATACCTGAAAAACCCAATACCCCAATACCAATACCTGAGACCCGCAATACCCAATACTTGCGTAACTGAGCCAAAAATTGCATTTCAGTGAAAAGGTACATCCCAGTGGTGTACACAGGATTTCTTTCACAGGGATTAAAATTTCGAAGAGGCTTGGTTGGGCCATTGTCCAACTTGGGTGAGATATTTTGAAAAATTAGCCTCTAGAAGCCGTTCTGGAGGGTAAAATAAGCATAATAAAATAAAATAGGTAAAATAAAATAACGTAAGTACGTAACAGTCTTTGCTTTCAAAAATTTCTCTTTGCATCAATAATTTCCTTCTACATGGCTAGCTTCTGTTCGAATCTCTTAAAACTAGGTTCAGGCAACGTCATTTTAAAAAGAATGGTTCCAAATTTCCATAGAAAAAATGCTTGTAAGTTGGATCTCTGATTAAATTTTCAACTTACACTAGCAACTTCAAGCTAAAGATGTTGCTTCACCAGATCGCTGAAGTGTGTCCAAAACTTTTTGCGTGCATTGATTTTAGAGGCTATTATTAAAATTGTTATTTAATAGTATAAATATTAAATCTAAATCTAAATTAACAAGGAACTATTATATTAATATTAAGTTAAAATAAAATTTCACTGTTAAAATTACAGTACTTGTGAGTCATTCAGCGATCTGTAGGAACTGTTTGGAAGAGGCGGCTCTAAGGCACTGAGTCTGCACTCTAAACTTTAATCGATTTATGCGGTAATGAAGGTATTTGTAAAACAGTTACGGGCTGGGGAGCAGCCACTAGCCACATCTTCAATGTTCCAGTATCCATTTTGACAGCTGACCAGATTTTTGCCACCCACTGGTCGGTAACCTGGTCGACAGACCACTCTAGCCTTGCCACCATTTAGTGTTACGTCTTGATTGTCAGTAAACTGGATGGTGTAAAAACGGGACCCAATTTGAGCAGTCAGGTTGGTCTTGAAACAACCTAAACTAAATGGATCTGTGTTCGTTTTGCACAGACGTATAGATAGTTTACCTTCTTCAGCCCTTGTTACGGTAAAATATATCAGTAAAATCGACAGACATTTCATTTTGGCTGCTGCTCTTGACCAGTGTTGCCCGGTGATAGCCAGTCCAGCATATTACCATTATGCATGTAAACAGGAGGGTCTGTGGAGTCTGCCCCTACCCGACTTAGGCCAGCCCCCCCCCCCCGGATGAGAACCCCCAAGACGGTTTTTCCGAACCACTCTCAGAGTTCGATTTTTTGGCTAAAATCAAGGTTTTGGCTTCTTTTTCGTTAAAACATGTTAAAATTAGCTGTTCTGAGCTCATTTACACCCAACCGAAGCATACTTTAATCACAACTTTCTATACAAAGTACTTAAAAGAATTCCTGAGGGGTAGCGGCCGGCTGAGGCGGTAGGTCAACCCCTTCAGCTCCCATTTGCCCATGTTTGTTAGTAGTATCCCGGCTAACCTGGTTTGTTGAAAATCAATCGAAACAGTTTGATAAAGAATCGATTGTTTGGCCAAAAACGGATACAATCACCGATTTATTCAGTTTGTTTTCAGAGAGAACAAATAATTATGTCAATTTGATGTGATAGAATACAAAATCTGTGTTCAAAGAGATAAATATTGGGCAGTTTTCTCAAAAAAATAAGGAATGCCATATGTTGAATTATACTACATTTTATGCGACAAAATCAATGATTATCCCGTTCGAGCAAACCATCTACTTCGGGCTAATTCTTGTGGAGCTATAATTTGATTTTTTGACGAAATTGGGACTCGCCAATCCACTGAGGGCGTTCCGATTAGAAATTCGTCGTTCGGGCTTGGTGGGAGGATCAGAAATGACTACGAACTGAAACCGCTTATATGACGCCCTTCCAATTTGATTTTATTTCGAATTAGACCGCTATTAGATATCAATTGTGATCATACACGCCGGAAATCAAAACCAATCAGATCCTAATCGGCTCCAGATTTGAAGAACTCGACTAATCGCGCCAACTTCAATATTACGCCCCCAGAGAGGACTGGAAACGCTAATCCTCTAGCATTTGCGATATTGACTTACGATATTGTTCCTAATCGGGACAGTATTCTAATACCGCGCTAATTTTCATACGCCATCATATGGCGTGGAGTCTTCCCCAAAGGGTTTGACGCTCCAAAGCGGAGTTATACAACTACAGCCGATTTTTCGATACTTTTCGATGGTCAATTATACTACAGACAGTATTATTATGCTACACCTGGCAACACTGTTCTGGACTATTTCGTTAGCGGCACAGCGACAAGTTCTAAAGTGTTGTGCATTTGTAACCATGATCACAAAGTAAAATTTTGCATCTTCCGCAGACAGCCAATTTATTTAACTGAAACTAAAACTGATTCCAGATTAAGCAGCATTACTCTTGGGCACAGTTTTAATAGTAAGTGTGCACTATTACCATATAAAACATAGACTTTCACATATAGATCAGTATTTCACATCATTCAAATCTACGGTCCTCGCTAGGCTGGGTTTTTTCGCACCGACACTTCCAAACTTGAACTGGTTGTGCTAAAATCATAATGAAGTCAAGCTAGCTATTTTATATTGATTGGCAAAGGTAGTATTATCCATTAACCTACCCATAAGTTTGATCAATAGTAGGCAATAGTCTGCTGTTTTCTCTAAGCACTACGAATCGCCAACAGCAATAGTAGCAGAAGAAAAGAATCACAAGAATAAGTAAAATAGCGCAAACGAACAAAAATAGTGCTGTAGCAGTAGTATTCATCGTAAAATTTACCTTACTATAACGCGATAGGACATGTGGTTGCTCCATAGAGTTTAAAAAAAGGAAAACTCGTTTCTCTCTAAAGTCGTTTTCTCCGTCTAAACATTAAACATTTACGCGTGAAGCGTTTTGGGTTAGGAAAATGCGATTTGTTATGGCACATATAAATTATGGTAAAAACTAGGGCACATATAAATTTTGATAGGCTACCGGGATTTTCCGAAAATAAACCTGTTCAAAAAATATGCCC
>JASANB010003306.1:0-84212 GCA_030248155.1 Sabatieria punctata
AACAATGGTAAGATGAAGGAAAATCGGCAGCTTCACCTTCTTCCACTCCAAATCGGCCGATTCTCGGGATAGTACTTCGGCGGGGCGATTTGAAGTGGATCGAAGTGGTGTGCCTGGAAGGAGAGAGCATATCGAAGCAGTATGGAAGCTAGAAGACTTAAAACAATGGTAAGATGAAGGAAAATCGGCAGCTTCACCTTCTTCCACTCTGAATCGGCCGATTCTCGGGATAGTACTTCGGCGGGGCGATTTGAAGTGGATGGAAGTGGTGTGCCTGGAAGGAGAGAGCATATCGAAGCAGTATGGAAGCTAGAAGACTTAAAACAATGGTAAGATGAAGGAAAATCGGCAACTTCACCTTCTTCCACTCCAAATCGGCCGATTCTCGGGACAGTACTTCGGCGGGGCGATTTGAAGTGGATGGAAGTGGTGTGTCTGGAAGGAGAGAGCATATCGAAGCAGTATGGAAGCTAGAAGAATTAAAACAATGGTAAGATGAAGGAAAATCGGCAGCTTCACCTTCTTCCACTCCAAATCGGCCGATTCTCGGGATAGTACTTCGGCGGGGCGATTTGAAGTGGATGGAAGTGGTGTGTCTGGAAGGAGAGAGCATATCGAAGCAGTATGGAAGCTAGAAGACTTAAAACAATGGTAAGATGAAGGAAAATCGGCAGCTTCACCTTCTTCCACTCCGAATCGGCCGATTCTCGGGATAGTACTTCGGCGAAGATCGATGACGTGCGAATCGTGAGTGGCGGGCTGGATGATCGAAGTGGTTCTGGTACGATCTGGAAGGGAGCAAATGGCAGAGGTGGCCTGGAGGCTGAAGACGATTTAGGTTCAGTAGAAGGTGCCAGTACTTGAGTGATTTGAATTTGGCGCACTTCTTACCGATAAACAAGTCTTCCCGGTTAGGGTCCCAGCACGAAAACTCATAACATTCGGTCCTGTCATGCGAGGGCCTCATTGGCACACAACGCCGCGCGCGCATTCAGCGGGCGCGTTATTGCCGATTAACAGAACGGTTGGTAGCGCTTATATTCAGCGTACATAGTTTTGAATTTGTGCAACCTTTAAAAATTTTCCTGTTCGGTCGCTATGCTAAACTGTGACCGGCCCGGCTCGGCCCGGCGGGCCGAAATCTGTGACCGACCCGGCCCGCCGGGCCTTTTAGCACTTGTAAAACGTTTACTTGTATCAGGGATTTGTTACATTACATGTTGGGGTGAATTCTGGCAACATTTTTTATAAATGGGCCGGGCCGGGCCGAGTGGCAAACGGGCCGGGCCGAAAATTTCGCGCAATGGCCGCATAGGTCTGAGCGCACATCGGATCAGATCGGTGGCTGGCTAGGTCGGGAATAAACCGAACCATCAAAGATCTTCACACATTCGCAAATGTACCTGACTAACAGTGTTTCAGTAAAGGTGCACCGTTCCTTTTAGACATTGTGCACCTGATGCCCACTAACACTCTTTCTGCGCTGTTCGTTTACATTGTACTAACATGTTGTCTTGCTTGGGCGACAAAATAAATAAATAAATAAATAAACCTGAACCAGGGTCGATGTTGCTTTTGGGGAGTTCGGTCGTCTAGCGGCTTGCAGTCATCGGGTGAAGTTATGTAGGTAAGCCGTGTACCCTGTCAGTTTTAACTAGTGTTGTTATGACTACTAGTCAAAGTCAAAGTCATAGTTAATACTTTTGCGATATCGCAGTCAAACGGACAGGTAGTCAAAGTCAAAGTTTGACTACCTTCCTTGCCATAAATACGTAGTCAAACGAAGACCAGGTAGTCAAACGGTTTGACTATGACTACGTTTTGTTAAAAGCAGCAGGGTTTTCAGCTGCAGTTTACCGCTTTTTTGTTGTTCGCAACAAAATACTTTGCAAACTTGTCACTCTTCAAAGAACTTTAGAACACCAGAACCAAACACCCTCTTTTCAAAAGTTTTGAAGCAATGAAAGGTGTCAGTCAATGCAATGAATCTCTAATTGATGCAAGTTTTTCCGTGAGGGAGGGTAGATACCTATGTATATGGCCAGTGGCGTACCCAGGGGTGTAGGATGTGTACAGTACACCCCCTTTGCAGTGGAGGTAGGGAGGAAAAATTAGACAAAACTGTCTATTTTATGCTCAAAATACTTTTTAAATGCGTTTTCGAAGGCTAAATTTTCAAAAATTTCTTGCCCTGGTCCGGCAAAAGCCCAACCAGGCCACTTTAAACAACTAAACCTTGTAATTTCTGTTACTTTTACGCTCAGAATGCTTAACACGTTTTGAAGGCTAATTTTGCGAAATTTTCTCGCCCTTGTTGGGCAGCGGCCCAACCAGGCAACTTCAAAATTTTACACACCCCCTTTGCAAAATCCTGTGTACGCCACTGTATATGACATACTGTATGAACAGTAAAATATATCTCTAAAAAATGTTTTGCGCAGCAAAGAAGAACATGAGTTGAGAGAACTCAACAATGCTCATGGTTTGACATGCAAAAGGCGTTTTGTTCTAGTTTTGCGGCTCTTTTTCTCGGCATCTCTTTCTCTTGTATCGAAAATTTCAATAGAAAAACAATGATGCACTCATGCCCTCATTTTTGCACAATTTAATTCGAAGTAAAGGAATTATGGATGCAATCACAATGATTTTAGGTGACTGAGGCTTACTAATCGCCGAAAATGCCAATTTGGCTCTGTTTCAAAAAGTAGTCAAAGTAGTCAAACCAGTGGTCACAGTAGTCAAATGGTTTGACTACGATATAGTCAAATTTGACTACTCTGGTATTGTACTCAAACGGGCGGTAGTCATAGTCATAGTCAAACCGAAATTTTGGTATTGTAACAACACTAGTTTTAACCGCCTCGCTGTTAGTTCTTTCCGGGCGTACAGCTTCTGATCGGTTGCGATCTCGGCAACTCTGACTTTTAGGGGTCCCTAACGAGGGCGTATATCTCAGGATCTCAGCAGAGCACAGTAATGAAAAATTCAGCAATCTTTTAAGAATTTATTTATCGTTCATTTAAAAAAGGATAAATTCAAATCCGTTGAGATTTGCAGTTGCTACAACAGCGGTGGCAAACCTGACTTTTAGGGGTCCTAAAAGCCTAAGCCTAAGCCTAAGCGTAAGCAAGAAAGTGATTAATTAATATAGGTATATTGGAGGGACTCCTAAAAGTCCGTTTTGCCTATTCGCTGTAGCAACTGCAAATCTCAACGGATTTGAATGAATCCTTTTTTAAATAAAAGATAAATAAATTCTTAAAAAATTGCTGAATTTTTCATTAATGTATGAAACAGTTCAACAGTCTACCTCGTTAACAAATGTAGTGAGTGAAGGGTCAGCACAGCCTGCCTGACCTGGCATCGGCCGGCGGGCCGTAGCCCCGCTTCCAACTGCTTATTGGCACAACAACTACGACACAACAATATTATTATACAATATATCAGTACATATCTAAAGCTATTCAGCATTTTTTAGCAACATCACTTCCTAGGGACCTTCGCCAAAAAGTGGGTGGCAACCCACTACACAAAAATAAACTGTTTTGAGTTTTATGAAGTACGAAATAAAAAGCAGAGCATAAAATATTAGAAAACATAGTCAGTGAGGTGAGGTCAGACTAAAGGATTGACAAACTCTAAACAGGTTTCATTTGAGGTCGTTAGCGCCTCTAATACTTACTCATTTCCTTACATTCATCAGAGGAAATAATTGAAAATATAATTGAAATTCAAGACACGAATATGTGTGAATGTAAGTGGTTTTTGTACGCAGACACAATACTCTTGTACGCAAGCATATTGAGCTGATTGAAAAATTAAAAAAATTTAATACCGGAGTTTTCCACTTACGTATAAGACCTGGTCTTATAATTGAAAAATGCCCAAATTTAGGGTCACTTTTTGGCGCCCTTTTGAAGACCATGGTCTTATAACTGGAAAACGTTATTTCACTTCAGGGGCCGTTCATAAACGACGTCGTTCCAAAATCCCGATTTTTCGGACCCCCCCTCCCCCCAAAATCGCCTTGCGTCGTTTCTTGGGAACCCCCCCCCTATGGCGACGTCGTTTTCGGTTTACCCCCCCCCCCCGATAAAAGGGCAGTACATACAGTACTGTCACGTTTTTTTGTTACCATACTGCGCAATCAATAGAGTAAATCCCTACAACCACTCTGGAAAGCTTTTCTGTATGGAGAAACGTTTGATAAATCGAAAATAATGTAATTGAAGTACCCTAAAATTCATAAAAAAGCGACGTCGTTTTTTGCTAACCCCCTCCCCCTCCTGGTGCGTCGTCTATCGTCGCATTTCAGCCGACCCCCCCTCCCCCCCTCTGGAACGACGTCGTTTATGAACGGCCCCTCAAAAGCGGATTTATGGCCAAACATTAAATTGATCTTGACGTAGATGGTTGTTCCTGGAATAATTCCTGACCATTTTAAGGTTAATTTGTAAAACTTTCTTTGAAATTTTTCAAGGAAATAGTGTTGAAGCATAGCAGAGTACTGTATTGTATCGAAAACAAAAACCAGAATATCATGTTTTACATTCGAATATACTTCTGCCCTTGTTTTCTAACGATAGACAGCTTTTGTTCACTTTAAAAACATTTACTTGTGTGTTAAAATTGGCCAGTTTAACTAGGACCATGGTCTTTTAACTGGAAAATGGATGTCAATGAACTCAGTTTTCCGACCACCTACATATTAGAAGACCATGGTCCTATAACTGGAAACAAAAACCTATTTAAAGGCCATGGTCTTCAACAATGGTGGTCTCAAGCGGAAATCTCCGATAGTGAACTAATGTCTAATATAAATAGTTTCACATGCTGTCCATCCTTCTAATTCAGAAAAGGCCATTCCAAAGTTCAAATCCGACTGCCTCTTTGGTGACGATTGTCTGGGCTGGCAGCGAATAGAGTTCGCATTTTCGCAGCCTGGCACTGAAGGCAAAGCTGGAGCAGAAGTGAGCGCTCATTTCGGTACAGCGAATAGCGCACTCGGGGTTGTTTGAGACGGAGAAGAGAACTTTCAGAGCCAGCGACTCGTTCGCCTGCTTCGTTTCACTGGCGTACAGCTTGAAATTCGCTCGTTTTATCGGTTCGGCTGGAAAAGATCTCTGTAAATGAAGAGCAGGCATCAGCTTTCCAAAATCGGGAGTAATTGAACTGAAATTCTAGATTGAAAAAGCAGAAAAACTTACGATATTGGCAGAGATGTCCGGATGCAGTGCTCAGGGCAGTGGGACACTGACCGGAAGTGAATCCGACATTTGTTGTCAATCCTGCACACCCGTGAGCTGCGTTAGGATGTCCATTCTTCCAGAGAGAATGGTGTTTTAGGGGATGTCGCAAGCCACTGGGGTCCTTCCAGAACCAGCCCAAACCATTCTCATTTCTCAGTCCAGTATACGGGTTTGTGATTGCGTGCTAAAATAGCAGTAGCATAACACCGTACAGTACATGTCGCTGAGTTTTTCTGTAGGCGGGCTTTTTTCAAATCCCAAATAGGGTTTTAGGACCAAGTCCAAAGTGGGTTTTGCGACCTTTTTTGGGCTCCACAGGCAGGTAGGTTTTGCTCACCTTTTTTGGATAAAAAGTGGTTTTTTTTCGAACTTTTTTGAGGTACTGGGTGGTACTACGTGCTGGTTTCATTTAGCCCTAATTTTACAGTTTTGCAAACAATCTAGCTCATTCTTTCGGACAACAAAGAGAAATTCTTCAAATTTTATCCCCGAAAAAATTATCAAAGTCTGTTCAGTAAGTCACTAGTTATCGATACTTTTATAGATTTGGTTTTTGTTCATTTGCGCTTTTGTTTTACGGCACTTTACGTAGTTTTACGGCAGAAACTTGGTTTATTTCGAAATTTTCGAGGAACGAGTCAGAAAGATTGAAAAAATATCTTACAATGTTCACCATTATTATTAAACTTTTATTCAAACGAACTGGATATCGGAACTGCAAAATGCAGGAAGTACGATACCCTGAACGATACCATCGGCGAAAGGGCAAAATTTAGACTGCTATTTCTATGCGGTTTTGTTTGTTAAGTATGACCGAAATTTCCGCTGAACTGCGCAATCTTTTGAAGAAGAAGAAGAAGAAGTTTGTTGATTATCAAAACAAAACACGATTGGTATTGATTGATTGGTATATTGTTAAATCATCTACCGATACTGATTTCCGAAAATGCTGAAATTTCGATAAAAAAGCAACAAGAACGCTGTTACCGGAGCCAAAAACTGTTCATACAAGACTTGAGCGATGTGGTGGTCGAAAATGACAGCCAATCGTCCGTTCTCCAACGTCGGACACAGGCTGGTTTGGTTTTTTGAAACAGTGAACCCCGTTTCACGCATGTAACAGATTCCTTGGTAGTGAAAGGTTTTTCGCGTTCCTGCCTGCTTTGCTTTGCAGGTGTTTTCAAAATCTACATAACAACTAGTTAATAGCACTAAAAAGACTGAGATTTGCCTACTTTACCTCCATATATGGGCTCTAATGCCAGCCAAACCGAAAGTATTATCAGCCAGCCACCGGTTAATAGCATGGTTGGTTGGTATACATAAATGCTGATCTCATGGCAACGCCTTTAATTATGCATGAGCGGTTCTTGCTTGGCTAGTCAAATGAGGGGTTGTCTGACCGAACTTCCACTCTTTTGTTTGCCCTAATCGGCTTTATGGCGAGGCCGCTGCCTGAGCAGTCAGGTTAAGAGCGCGCAATATGAGAGCTGTAATAGACTGATAGGCCTCCCATTTATTACAACTTTGACAATATTAAAACATAATAGTACTGTGGGAAACATATATGTTTTATGTATATGTTTTAAAACATAAATATGTTTGTTTTTGGGAAAACATATATGTTTATGTTTCTCAATATGTTTGCATGTCAAATATGTTTTGTATTTATATGTTTTGAGGCCAATATGTTTCTGGAAACATATACATATTTTTGCTATAGGAATTCATGATTTCAAGACTTTTGGTTGCTGTTTGACAGTAAACTTTTCCAAAATCTGACTTTCACTTAAACTTATTGAATCTGAGTATGCTATCTAAAATTGTTGCAAACCGTTTTAAACAGGAAATCCAGAATCTCAAGTTTGAATTATCGAAAATTAAGACAAAATATAAGTGAATAAGCGACTTTTACACAAATATGTTTTATGTTTAAAAATATGTGCCTATTCAATTTTCAGAAACATATAACTATATGTGTTATTTATATGTTTGATTGGCGAAAAACATATATGTATAGTTATATTAATATGTTTTAAAAATTTCGATATTTTCCCACTGTACATAATAGTAGGTATGGGCGACCATTTTTGATAATTCGCGCTACGACAACGAAAATACGCTAAAAGGGCCGATGGCATATGACCGGATATGACAATTCAGGCAAAAAACCGCATTCGATTCCATTAAAAATTTGAAAAATGCGATTTAATAACAGCCGCTTGCGTAGGACTTTTCTATGGCGCACTTGGTACCATTTTTAGTTATGGGCGATAGATTTGAATAACTCGCGCTACAAGAAAATGTTTATGCTAAAACGGCGATAGCGTGACCAGATGCGATAAATTACGCAAAAAACCGCACTTGAGTTCATGGAGAATTAGAGAAATTCGGGTTTAAAACAGTTCGTTGTATGAGCCGCGCAGTTTAGTATTTAGCATTTGGTCGCAACTTTCAACGGGGACTGATTTTCTGTGGCGCGATTTACGAAGATGCAACCCACTTGATTGTTTTAAAATCTACTACACTGTAGAAGGCCCTTTTGCGTTAGAATACAAAGTGCTTTGACGCCTTTTCGGCATTATTTGTCAGCTTGTTTAACAAAGGCTCGGGCGCATTGGCCGACCAACGGCCGGTTGTGCCTTGGTCACCAGCCTTAAAAGCGAGCGGTAGACTGAACATCTGGTGCCCTCAGTCGGCTTAGCGGAGTGAAGTTCAGTCAGACACCCCAATGAGGCGCTCGCATGACAGGACCGAATGTTATTAGTTTTCATGCTGGGACCCTAACCGGGAAGACTTGCCATCGGTAAGAAAGTGCGCCAAATTCAAATCGTTCAAATACTGGCAGGTGGAGTGTACTGATTGGACCAACTATCAGGAGATAATCAACTTGGTCAGTCCCTTCTATGTCTAATTGTCTTTAAGGCCGGAACTCGCGTGTCTAAATCATTCATCTCTGAATTGAGATGGTGTATGGCCATGACATGAGTTTGCGATTCAACACACAAAAAAGTAGGTATAGATAAAAAAGTCCCATCGCTTTTATGACCTTCACTCAGATGTTTACTTTGTCGATTTAGCTCAAATTTGCCGCGTCAGTGGCTCAGTGGGTAGCTCGCTGCCTCTGAGTCACGGCGGCCGCTGCATCCCTAGTGGTTGTAGTGGTTCATCCTCTCGGCGTGGCAAGTTTCTTGCTGCAAAGAGTTGGTCGTCGGCACAACGCTCCACCCAGGCCACCGAAAACTGGTTACAGTGAGTAGGTAAAATGGGAACCAACTGGATCTGCCGTTGCACCGAAAGCCGCTCCTAAAAGCATGCCGCGTTGGAGGGAAGATCAACGACGTCAGGAGCCGTCTGAGAAACCAGCAATAAGGCCAATACCGGTTTGGCCACTTGGCCGGGCGGCCGTTGGGAGCTGTCGGCACCATGACGTCACCACGCCAGGCACTCTCTTAGTACCTGGCGCCCAACAGCATGGCTTGAGTGGCTTGGCAGTGAAAGAAGGGCAAACGTCCGAGATGACGATATAAGGGGTAACGAAATGGACCGTGCAGGTCTGATCGTAGGGCCGTACATTGTACGACCCCCCCGCCAGATCGGATCGGATCGGATAGCTCAAATTTTTAGCAGCAAAAAATAACATGACAACTGGCTACAAGTGAGGCCAGTTTGGTCCGAAAATTCCAACTAAAGTCTGTTCAAAAATTATTGGCGATGGGCGGTTTTTGATTTTTTTCTCAAAAATTCTCCTCTAGACCCCCTTATATTTTTATATGAACTTGTAGCCAACGATCAGCGCTACATTATGGAACTATTCATTCTTGTCCTAATTTGCATATTAACTATGAAAATGCCCAAAAACTAAAATTTGTGCGAGTTGACCCCCTAAAAACGTGCTTGAAATTTGACGCCGATACCAGATTCGGATTCCTCAGAGTCTTGCGGTCTCGAATCATACCACTTTCATGGGTCTACGACGATTTTGAAGCAAGTTACGAGCGATTTCCCGAGGGGTACTCGCTCAAAAATCGACCAAAATTTTTGCCCTCCCATAGTAAAACCTACTTAGTGGTGCAAAACGACCTTTTTTACCCGACAGATTTCCAGAAACCACTTTTTCTAGTCAATTCGGACCCGAGGAATTCAGTGGTGCCGTCGCTTTCGACATCCAACTCTTGTGGAGGGTGCCAGAGCCCCCTAAAGCTCTAAATGGCCCAGTTCCGGTGCTTCAAATAGCCATTCAATAGAAGTGCAATGTAGCTTCTAGGGGTATCTTTTTGCGCCAAATCCACAGAAGACAACCCCGAAAAGCCATTTCTCACTCCTGGCCATGTTTTGGGTACTTTCAGGGACACACTGAAGCGCTTTTGCGCTCAAAAGCGCCCTTTGTTTAAAGTGCTCCGCACTAAATTTGCAGGTGCAAAATGGCATTTTCGGTCAGTTAAACGTTTAAGATGCATTTTGCGAGAAAGTCAGCTTTGGTGCCGAAGAGAGGGGGCAAGCAGGGCCATCTCACGGATCTGGCTGATATTTATATCTATTAAAATAGAGCACAGTCGAAGACCAACGGTGCATGCCCGGCCACCAGCAACCCCCTAGAACCGGAGCTACACCCCCTCAAAGTTGGGTCGGCAGCAATTTTCGGGCTCATTTTAATAGCTCTGACACCCTCCATTCAAACGATCACCCTTCATTCGTTTCTTAAGCTAAGATCTCGACTCGCATATTGTTTCGTAGCTGGTCCAATGGCCTTTCATTTTCTGGTACTCCGGTTTCCAGATCGTAGCTGGTTACCGAGATATTCGCCGAAAACTGCGAAATTTCCACAAAATGCCACTCCGTTTTTTTCGAAAAATCTTTATAACTTTTTGTGCAAAGGCCCTGCCAAGCTAATGTTTTAACAAAAGTTAGGCATGAGTTGGCCAAACAAAATGAGCGCCCCCCAGTGGGCGGTTAGGGGGGGGGAGGGGGGGTGTTTTGGCCTCTCAAAGGTGTTCGAAAAAAAATTTTTTTCTGCAAAGCTTAGTTGTTAGCATACTGTTATATGCAGTTTTGTGTGCTGAGTTCGAAAATGCATTCAGTTTAGCTAGATTCGCTCTGGATCGGGAGAAATTGGCGTCCAAAGTTGAGACCAACCCTTTTTCTTGACTGGCACTACTCGCTAGCATGACCATTAACCGCGGTGCAATGCAGTTCTTCTTACGTAGTTTTTGCTGCTGATTCCGAAAATAACTTTATTTTTGCTCTACGTTGCCTACTTTTGAAGATATCGGCATTTTTATGATTTGGGAAGAAAACGGCTGCACTTGCTAAAACATGCTCGTTTGAAAGGTGGCTCAATTCAGTCGCATCTAGAGTACAGAGCCATAAAAGTTTATATCACCTAATGCAGTTTTTGCCGCTGATTACGAAAATGACATCTGTTTTTCAATCTGACTGCTCCTGAGCTACTTATGTAACTTTTCTGCCCTGGTACTCAGACAATAAGTTATCTGTCAAATCTCGACATAACATGGTATCTATCTGGTGCAGTTTTCTCCGCTGATTCAGAATATTATCATATTTTTGCGCTACGGCCACCCTGTCGCAAGTTATGGACCTCCAAAGTTTCATTAAGAAACATGCTGTGAGAAGCTGTAATCCTAAAATAAATGTTCAGCATTCATGCATTTCTGAAGGGAAACTTTTGTCAGTCAATAGTGTACCCGACCTATTTTGACCTGCTGAGTTCAAAAATGAGCTTTGTTTTTCTCTACTGCTGTTCAATTTTGAGATATTACTGATCAAACAAAATTTGCATTAATATTTATATATCTCCAAAACGAGTAACTATAGATTAAAACAAACGCACTTTTTGAACTCAGCGGGTCAAAGTAGGTCTGGTACACTATTGACTGACACAAGGTTCATTTCAAAAATGCATGAATGCTGAACATTTATTTTAGGATTACGGCTTCTCATGGCATGTTTCTTAATGAAACTTTGGAGGTCCATAACTTGCGACAGAGTGGCCGTAGCGCAAAAATATGATAATATTCTGAATCAGCGGAGAAAACTGCACCAGATAGATACCATGTTATGTCGAGATTTGACAGATAACTTATTGTCTGAGTACCAGGGCAGAAAAGTTACATAAGTAGCTCAGGAGCAGTCAGATTGAAAAACAGATGTCATTTTCGTAATCAGCGGCAAAAACTGCATTAGGTGATATAAACTTTTATGGCTCTGTACTCTAGATGCGACTGAATTGAGCCACCTTTCAAACGAGCATGTTTTAGCAAGTGCAGCCGTTTTGTTCCCAAATCATAAAAATGCCGATATCTTCAAAAGTAGGCAACGTAGAGCAAAAATAAAGTTATTTTCGGAATCAGCAGCAAAAACTACGTAAGAAGAACTGCATTGCACCGCGGTTAATGGTCATGCTAGCGAGTAGTGCCAGTCAAGAAAAAGGGTTGGTCTCAACTTTGGACGCCAATTTCTCCCGATCCAGAGCGAATCTAGCTAAACTGAATGCATTTTCGAACTCAGCACACAAAACTGCATATAACAGTATGCTAACAACTAAGCTTTGCAGAAAAAAATTTTTTTCGAACACCTTTGAGAGGCCAAAACACCCCCCTCCCCCCCCCTAACCGCACACTTTGGGGCGCTCATTTTGTTTGGCCAACTCATGCCTAACTTTTGTTAAAACATTAGCTTGGCAGGGCCTTTGCACAAAAAGTTATAAAGATTTTTCGAAAAAAAACGGAGTGGCATTTTGTGGAAATTTCGCAGTTTTCGGCGAATATCTCGGTAACCAGCTACGATGTGGAAACCGGAGTACCAGAAAATGAAAGGCCATTGGACCAGCTACAAAACAATATGCGAGTCGAGATCCTAGCTTAAGAAACGAATGAAGGGTGATCGTTTGAATGGAGGGTGTCAGAGCTATTAAAATGAGCCCGAAAATTGCTGCCGACCCAACTTTGAGGGGGTGTAGCTCCGGTTCTAGGGGGTTGCTGGTGGCCGGGCATGCACCGTTGGTCTTCGACTGTGCTCTATTTTAATAGATATAAATATCAGCCAGATCCGTGAGATGGCCCTGCTTGCCCCCTCAAAGCTGACTTTCTCGCAAAATGCATCTTAAAAACCACTGTTTCTTATCAATGTGGGTACGAGGAATTCGATCGGATTCGATACGTGCCCAGTTGCCATTCTTTTAGTTAAATTGAAACCTGAAGACCACAGTGCTGCTTGGGAAATATCAGAACGTTATTGCTTTGACCCTGAAATGAAGTTTAGTCAAACGTTATTGCTTTGACCCTGAAATGTAGTTTGGGAAAGAGTTAGCTGAAGGAGTGGAAGACATGGTAATCATTTATGGCACAAAAAATCAGTGGATTTCGGAAGAACAACTAGAAGATGTGAATTACTATACGCGGCGATATCTTCCTCCAGATATGATGAGAAATGTTTTTGGTAGAGACAGCTTCGTTCACACTGAACCTGATGTTGTTGCTAGACAGCCAAACAAATTATCGCTTATCGCTTTCCCGATGTCCCAATTTTCGTCACAGCGAACGTACCCCATTTACACCAATGTTTTTTTTTATTTGACTCCAATGACTCCAGGAGGCCCTAATGACTGCAACAACTTGGAAAATACAACATACATGCTCTATTCGCCTAATCCGCAAGCTGTTGACTTCAGAGGTAAAATTGTATACAAAACTACAAGATTCACAGGCTGCATTAAGAGTCAGTCTCTGAACTGATCGAGTTTTGGCCCTTTGCCTTATTCAGACCCAAAATTGAAACTTTGGCCTAGAGAGCTGTAAGTTGGTACACTAATACATATCGATGGGTTATGTAACCACCGCAAAGGATTTCCCGATTCGACGCTCCACGCTCGAGATACAGCCGTCTGAAAATCGGCTCGCTTAACTATGGGGCAAAAATTTCGAACTTGAATTTCTTTCCTGCTAAAAACAGTTGGGACCTAGAATTTGGGGATTTTACGTAACTTTTAGAGTACTTTAAGAATTTTTGGTCGGTTTTCGATTTTGACGAAAAAACTTTTTTTCGACCCCCTTCCCGCCCCCCTAGCTCGTCTGGATCCCCCCTATATGGCTTTTTATTTCAGATTATTGTAGCGCCATTTGTTGGCTACAGATCGGTGCCAAGCACGATAGCCCGCGACCCGGGGTTTTGGAGTAAATTGACTTCAAATGGCTGAAATCGCATTTTTTTTTCCAGTTTTACTATGGGACAAAATTTCGAACTTGAATTTCTTTCCTGCTAAAAACAGTTGGGACCTAGAATTTGGGCATTTTACGTAATTTTAAGAGTACTTTAAGAATTTTTGGTCGGTTTTCGATTTTGACGAAAAAAATTTTTTTTCGACCCCCTTCCCCCCCCCCTAGCACCGCTGGAACCCCCCCGTATGTGTTTTTTTTGTTCCAGATTACTGTAGCGCCATTTGTTAGCTACAGATTGGTGCCAAACACGATAGCCCACGGCCCTGGGTTTTGGAGTAAATTGACTTCAAATGGCTGAAAATCGCAAATTTTGTCCCATAGTAAAACTGGAAAAAATCTGATTTTCAGCCATTTGAAGTCAATTTACTCCAAAACCCGGGTCGCGGGCTATCGTGCTTGGCACCAATCTGTAGCTAACAAATGGCGCTACAATAATCTGAAATAAAAAACCCCCATATGGGGGGTTCCAGACGAGCTAGGGGGGCGGGACGGGGGTCGAAAAAAATTTTTGTCCTCAAAATCGAAAACCGACCCAAAATTCTTAAAGTACTCTAAAAGTTACGTAAAACCCCAAATTCTAGGTCCCAACTGTTATTAGAAGGAAAGAAATTCAAGTTCGAATTTTGTTCCATATTAAAACTGGAAAAAAATGCGATTTTCAGCCATTTGAAGTCAATTTACTCCAAAACCCCGGGCCGTGGGCTATCGTGCTTGGCACCGATCTGTAGCCAACAAATGGCGCTACAATAATCTGAAATAAAAAAACCCATATAGGGGGGTTCCAGACGAGCTAGGGGGCGGGAAGAGGGTCGAAAAAAATTTTTTTCGTCAAAATCGAAAACCGACCAAAAATTCTTAAAGTACTCTAAAAGTTACGTAAAACCCCCAAATTATAGTTCCAAAATGTTATTAGAAGGAAACAAAATAAATAACGAAATTTTGTCCGATAGTAAAAATGGAAAAAAATGCGATTTTCAGCCATTTGAAGTCAATTTACTGCAAAACCCCGGGCCGTGGGCTATCGTGCTTGGCACCGATCTGTAGCCAACAAATGGCGCTACAATAATCTGAAATAAAAAAAACCCATATAGGGGGGTTCCAGACGAGCTAGGGGGGCGGGAAGAGGGTCGAAAAAAATTTTTTTTCGTCAAAATCGAAAACCGACCAAAAATTCTTAAAGTACTCTAAAAGTTACGTAAAATCTCCAAATTCTAGGTCCCAACTGGTTTTAGCAGGAAAGAAATTCAAGTTCGAAATTTTTGTCCCATAGTTAAGCGAGCCGATTTTCAGACGGCTGTATCTCGAGCGTGGAGCGTCGAATCGGGAAATCCTTTGCGGTGGTTACATAACCTATCGATATGTATTAGTGTACCAACTTACAGCTCTCTAGGCCAAAGTTTCAATTTTGGGTCTGAATACTAAAACTCGATTGGTCCAGAGACTGACTCTTAATACAGTATAGATCAAAAAAATGTCCCATCGCTTTTTCGGCCTTCACTCAAACGTTTCGTTCTCAGTCACTTCTTTGCCGATTTGGCTCAAATTTTCAGCAAAAATTAACAATATGGGTGGCTAAATATTCTGCAAGTTTGGTGCCAAAATTCCGACTCATACTGGTTTTATGACCCGAAAATTAGAAATGAGGGTGGTCCACGCAAATTTATTTTTTTTCGGTAATACAAGGAGTACAGGCCTAAAACTTGCAGCAATGATTGGTGTTGCCATTGGGCATAACATACTAAGCGGGCAGCCCTGTAGCTCAAAGGGCACTAAAATTGGGGAATTTCAAAAACATAAGTGAAAATCCCATAGTTAAGAAATCCGCACCTTCTAGAATCAAAGCACTAAATCTGTTGTTAATCAACACAGATTGCAGCAGGAAGTTCGACAAATAAATGAACCTGATATTTAAACTCTGTTCCACACCATAGAAACCATCCCTACAGCGTTTTTTGAAAATCGGAAATCTTTAGAATCGTCATTTTTCCGGTTTTACGAAGAAAAGTCATATTTAGTCATGTTTTTGAAATTCCCCAATTTTAGTGCCCTTTGAGCTACGGGGCTGCCCGCTTAGTATGTTATGCCCAATGGCAACACCAATCATTCCTGCAAGTTTCAGGCCTGTACTCCTTGTATTACCGAAAAAAAATAAATTTGCGTGGACCACCCTCATTCCTAGTTTTCGGGTCATAAAACCAGTATGAGTCGGAATTTTGGCACCAAACTTGCAGAATATTTAGCCAACCATATTGTTAATTTTTGCTGAAAATTTGAGCCAAATCGGTAAAGAAGTGACTGAGAACGAAACGTTTGAGTGAAGGCCGAAAAAGCGATGGGACATTTTTTTTTATCTATACTGTAGTTATTTTAATTTCAAAATAAATTTACTCGGAAACACTACTATTTGAAGCACCGGAACTGGGCCGTTTAGAGCTTTAGGGGGCTCTAGCACCCTCCACAAGAGTTGGATGCCGAAACGGACGGCACCACTGAATTCCTCGGGTCCGAATTGACTAGAAAAAGTGGTTTCTGGAAATCTGTCGGGTAAAAAAAGCTCGTTTTGCACCACTAAGTAGGTTTTACTATGGGAGGCCAAAAATTTTGGTCGATTTTTGAGCGAGTACCCCTCGGGAAATCGCTCGTAACTTGCTTCAAAATCGTCGTAGACCCATGAAAGTGGTATGATTCGAGACCGCAAGACTCTGAGGAATCCGAATCTGGTATCGGCGTCAAATTTCAAGCACGTTTTTAGGGGGTCAACTCGCACAAATTTTAGTTTTTGGGCATTTTCATAGTTAATATGCAAATTAGGACAAGAATGAATAGTTCCATAATGTAGCGCTGATCGTTGGCTACAAGTTCATATAAAAATATAAGGGGGTCTAGAGGAGAATTTTTGAGAAAAAAATCAAAAACCGCCCATCGCCAATAATTTTTGAACAGACTTTAGTGGATTTTTATTTTACTATTTACTAAATTTACTACAAATTCAGCGCTTCAATTTAATTTTTATTTTTGTTTTACTACCAGACAGCTCCGATTTTACTAATTTTTGTTTTACTAATTAATTTACTAATTTTACTACTATTTTACTACGATTTTACTAGTCATTAGGTGCACTTTTGCATCATTGATACCAAGATCTGATGAATAATTAATGTACCGGAGAGTGCTGCATTGGGTACCCGGGTACACTAACCAGCACTTAGCATTTTCCGCAACAAAAATGAGATCCAGATAGTGTACCCGGTACACTAACTGGCACTTAGCCAAATCATGTTAAACTGCTTGTTTTCACGATTTCTGAGCAAAAATGCAATTTTGCAATCGAGATTACTGCTTCTGCCATGAAAATGAGAGTGGTTGGTCAAAGTTTCCATTCTTGTGAGGTTTGTATCAGTAAAAACGGTTGAAAATTCGCAAAAAATATACGTATGTACGCTTTAAATCTACCGTAATGTTGGAAATTTTGGACACCCGTGACATAAAATCTGTCTCCAAATAGTGTACCCCGGGTACACAATCCGGCACTAAGTGCCAGTTAGTGTACCCCGGGTACGCTATCTGGAGGGGTACCCTATGCAGCACTCTCCGGTAGGTGCTAAATAGTTGATAAATTTGATCATGATATGAGGATCTCAAGAACTTTGGAGACACCAATGTTTGAAATTCGACTGACAAAAGTGCTCGCACACCTCTTTCATTGCAAAAGTGATCAAGAATTTAGCTGGAATTCACCAAAAACTAGTAAAATAGTAGTAAAATTTTCATTTTACTATTGACGGTCTTTGTTAATTTAATTTAATTTTTACTTTACTATTGGCTCTTAATTTTACTTTTTACTATTATTTTACTACTAGTAAGGTACCACTAAAGTCCATGTAAAAATGATTGGCGGTGGCGAAAAAAAGCGATTTTCTCAAAAACTTTCTTCAAGACCCCAAACTTTTTTATATCAATCGATAGCAAATTACAAGTGCTACAATATGCGAACGTCAAATCAAAGGTTCCACGGAGTTTTGTATGTGTTTTTCGGGAAAAACGAATTTTCGGCAAAATCAAGTTTTTATAGAAGAGTCAAATCGACAAGCGGACTCCAGATTCTTATTCTACGTGCAATTGCGAGTTCGCTGATATATACATGTTTGGGGATTTTCAAATTAGTTTTCGGGAAAAACGCGTTTTTCGGAAGGGTGTGCGAGTCAAAAAATTGTCTGCGATCCGTTTTACTATGGAAAATTGCCCAACATTTTTCAAATTTGACCCAAAGGTATAGACGGCCTGAAAACCGGCTCATATTCACGAGTCAAACTTAATTTTGGTCCATAGAATCCATTTTTGCAGTCCGTTTGGCGCTATGTGGTCGCGTTTTCCAGTTATTTTCATTTTAATTGTTTTTTGCAAAATTTTGTCTGACTGGAGCTGCTGCTGTGAGTCTCTTCAGATGTTGCTCAAAATGCAACTCCTGGGGTAATTTTAGATGGTGAATTCATTTCTGTCACCTAGAACACCGTCAGGTTACTGCAAACCTAACTTTCGAGTACCCCCTATTTGGTATGATATTTTAGCAATCTGTCTTTGACATCTTTGCTTGTTAAAAGAACACTGATTAATGCTTACGCCATCACGTGAATCCAGCCTCATGTCTAACGTTATAGAGAAGCAAGTTCTTGCCCAAGGTATATCCTAATCTGCGCAAGTTTCGCTCTGAATACTAATTTGCGCAACAGCTAAAATCAGCTTCCTTCATAACTGGGATGATAAGATAAGCACATAAATCGATTTTGGAGTCTTCAATGACTCTAATAATACTTTGGTTACTGTTCTGGCTGAAAAGGTTGCAATGTTATGACCGATCAAAGTTGACTGAAATTGCCAAAAATGGCCCATTTGACCATCAACTTTGACCGGCCATAACACTGCAACCTTTTTAGCTAGAACAGTAACCAAAGTATTATTAGAGTCATTGAAGACTCTAGGGTCGATTTATGTGCTTATCCTCATCCCAGTTATGAAGGGAAGCTGATTTTAGCTGTTGCGCAAATTAGTATTCAGAGCGAAACTTGCGCAGATTAGGATATACCTTGGGCAAGAACTGTTTCTCTATAACGTTAGACATGAGGCTGGATTCACTTGATGGCGTAAGCATTAATCAGTGTTCTTTTAACAAGCAAAGATGTCAAAGACAGATTGCTAAAATATCATACCAAATAGGGGTACTGAAAGTTAGGTTTGCAGTAACCTGACGGTGTTCTAGGTGACAGAAATGAATTCACCATCTAAAATTACCCCAGGAGTTGCATTTTGAGCAACATCTGAAGAGATCACAGCAGCAGCTCCAGTCAGACAAAATTTTGCAAAAACAATTAAAATGAAAATAACTGGAAAACGCGACCACATAGCGCCAAACGGACTGCAAAATGTATTCTATGGACCAAAAATTAAGTTTGACTCGTGAATATGAGCCGGTTTTCAGGCCGTTTATACCGTTTGGGTCAAATTTGAAAAAATGTTGGACAATTTTCCATAGTAAAACGGATCGCAGACAATTTTTTGACTCGCAGACCCTTCCGAAAAACGCGTTTTTCCCGAAAACTAATTGGAAAATCCCCAAACATGTATATATCAGCGAACTCGCAATTGCACGTAGAATAAGAATCTGGAGTCCGCTTGTCGATTTGACTCTTCTATAAAAACTTGATTTTTCCGAAAATTCGTTTTTCCCGAAAAACACATACAAAACTGCGTGGAACCTTTGATTTGACGTTCGCATCTTGTAGCACTTGTAATTTGCTATCGATTGATATAAAAAAAGTTTGGGGTCTTGAAGAAAGTTTTTGAGAAAATCGCTTTTTTCCGCCACCGCCAATCATTTTTACATGGACTTTAGTATTACTAATTTTTGTTTTACTATACTATAGTAAAATAAAAGTAGTTTTGGACCACACCCATAAGTGCAACGGAAATTTGGGATGTATAGCTAGGAGATTTGACTGTACTTTATAATTTGAAGGAGATAGTCTATGTACCAGTGTGGTGCATTTTAAAAATTTGAAACTAGGTAAAGTAATACTAGGTAAAGTTGCCACCTAAAAAACTAGGTAAAGTAATACTAGGTAGAGGTCTCAGCTAAGAAACTAGGTAAAGTAATACTAGGTAAAGCCCAGAAAAACTAGGTAATACTAGGTAAATCTAAAACGCTCGAAATCCAGTCAAAATATTATTTTTGGTTCAATAAAGCAATGATGAAGTTAGTGGAGTTAAAATTTACGAAATTTGACACATTTCAAGTCAATATTTGTATTTTATTGATCAAATAAGTCAGAAATTCATTCTCTGGGCCACTATAATTGTGGAAAAGCCGGAAATTTGAAGGTTTGCTGACTGAAAAAGCCACATAAAACTGAAAATATCAAACTAGGTAAACTTGTTTTACCTAGAAGTACCTAGTTATGTGGATTTAAAACTAGGTAAAGTAGAACTAGTTAAAATAGAGTAACCAGCAACTAGGTAAAGTAAATCTAGGTACTTTTCCCGAATATTAACTAGGTAATACTAGGTATACCTAGTTACCTAGATAAAAAGTGCACCACACTGCTATGTACCTTGGGGCTTGTTAGAGAAATGCGAATGTGAATCTCAACATCAAGTGCGAGAATCTGTGCGAACGCAGCTAATTTTAAAAGGCACCGGAAAATATGACGCATGACGGTACGGTACGTTACATACTACAGTTCAATGGTAGAGCAGCGCGCATTGATAAAGTTTCTGTTTAGATTTTCAAAACGGTTCGTGGGATTTGCTTGCATCCGGACAAGTCACCTTTTATGTATGCAAGTAGGCGTTTCTTCAGGAAAAAAGATGTCAAGCAAAACAGTTCAACTTTTCTGCAATTATTTATCACAGTTCAGTCAGACATGAAAATTTCAAGAAAAAGCTATTTTTAGCGCAGCCAGATTTTGGTTTTCAGCGATTTTACTGCTCAACCCCCTCCCCGGAATTTTGGCTCATAGCTATGCGGCATCATTATTTTAGGCTCATAGGTAAATTTCCGATTTACCGAGTACCCAGTTTCTAGGTTTTCATTTTAATTCAGTAAAAGAAATTTATAACTCGGTATTCAGTAAGTAAAGTAAAAGAGAACTTTTACAGGGTAAGTAAAAAGTGCTTACTTTAATTCAAGATAACTAAGTACCGAGTAATTTCTACTCAATAAATTTGGAATAGAACAACACTGCCACTAACCTAGCCCTAAACGGACTGCAAAAATGGATGGATAAAAATTAAGTTTGACTCGAGCGAGAATACGAGCCGGTTCTGGAGCCGTTTATTCCAAATTCCAAAATGTTCAGCAATTTTCCATACTAAAAGAGGCAGACAATATTTTGACCCGCACCCGCACACCTTTTTAAAAATACATTTTTCTTCAAAACGTAGGAAGAATCCCCAAACAAACATGTACATATATATGAGCAAATCCGCAACTGCATGAGAAATAGGAATCTGGAGTCGGCTTTGCGATTTGACATTGTATAAAAAGTTGATTTTCCTAAAAACGGTTCTTCCTGAAAAACACGTTCTAAACGGCGTCCAACCTTTGGTTTGAGACTCGCATCTCATAGCCCTTGCAATTTGCTATCGATTTTTTACGAACAAGGTCTTATTTTCTGAAATGGGTTAGTGGAACACACCACTCTCATCTCACAGATGCTGTTTCACGTGGGATATCGTCAACTAGCCATGGTCAACGACGCGATACCATGTGGTATCGGGGTTCGAATACGTACTGATAATTTCCAGCCAGTTACTACTACAGTCAGACACTTAACGCACGTTTATGGTACCGACACCATATATGGTGCCGGTACCATATAAGGTATCGGTACCTAGGGTAGTGATACCCTCACATTCGGCTACTGTGGTGGTACTATATATGGTACCGGCACCATATATGGTAGCCCTACCCATGGCCATGGGTGCCGGTACCATATGTGGTGCCGGTACCATATATGGTACCACTACCATATGGTACAAAATCTGAATAGAGTGGTACCCGGTACCGGGACCAATGCGAAGGTAGGGGTACCGTATATGGTACCACCACAGGCCCCGAACGTGGGTGTACCATATATGGTACCACTACCCTAGAAACCAGTACCATACCGGTACCATATATGGTACCGGCACCTTATGTCGGTACCATAAACGGCGTTAAGTGCCTGACTGTAATAGAACTTTTATGGTATAATTATGCAAAACAACCGCTGCAGTGGAAAACAGGGGCGCTTTATTCAAAGAAGAACGGCGGCCAGATCAAATTTGATAGCAAACAGGATTTGCTTTGGAGGCGGCAGCCTGTTTTCTCATCTCCACAAACAACTCACCGCGTGTCTGCCGCGTGTGGAAACTCTGACTAGCCACTTTTGTTAAGTGTGACCCCTGCCTGGGTACCTAGCCGAATCAACCAATGCTGTCCCAACAAGCGGCAAGCTTGATTCGCGATTACATCCAAAGACAAGAGCTTTCAAACTATGAGGTGAAGTCGTTGACTGCATTGCTGGTACAACAAGGATCCATTTCGTGGACCAACTATCAGCAGATAACCAACTTGGTCAGTCCCTTCTATGTCTACAGTAATTGCTTTAAGGCCGCAACTCGCGTCTGGAAATAATTCATCTCTGAATTGAGACGGTGTATGGTCATGAATTTGAGATTCAACAATCAAAAAGTACAGATAAAAAAGTCCCATCGCTTTATGACCTTCACTCAGATGTTTACTTTGTCGATTTAGCTCAAATTTTCAGCAGCAAAAATTAACATGACAACTGGCTACACGTGAGGTAAGGGATCGTGTCAAAATTCACTGCGAAACTCGCTATATTCTGGCCATTATCTCGCAATTTCTCGCAGCTTTCTCGCTGTTTTCTCGTAGCGAAACTCGCCGTTTTTTCGGCTCTACTGTCAGTCATGTGTGACAGATGCGCCAGAAGGCTCTGACGCGTTATGTCACCAAAGAGGGGGGATTAGGCGATTAGGACCGGCGCATGTGACTCTGGCCAATTGGACCCGTAAGAGTGCGCTTTGCAAACAATCAAGCGCTTGACATACATTTACACACAGAGAATTAAGATAAAGCAATCGTACAAATGTCTGAAAACACTCATTCATTTGCGCGCGGTCCGATTTACAGTCAGAGAGACTAAGCCATAGACGAATCGGTTCCTTTCATGGCTTACCTCTCCGACTATGGCTATGATGTTCCATCGATGGCTATTGAACGCCTACTTAGCCATACATGGCTACTTAGCCCTCTATGGCTACTTAGCCCTCTATGGCTACTTAGCCTTCTATGACTACCACTCTTCCACAGCATAGCCAACTATGGCTATGTAGCCATCTATGGCTACATAACCATAGATAGCTAAAAAGGCGGGGCCTCCTCGAGTTTAGCCATAGATGGCTACGCATCAACATAGCCATCTATGGCTACATAGCCATCTATGGCTAAAAATGTGGGGCCTCCTCGATTTTAGCCATAGTTGGCTACCACTCTTTCACAGCACAGCCAACTATGGCTACATAGCCATCTATGGCTAAAAGTGGGCGGACCCTGTTTTTGTAGTCATAGATGGCTACATAGCCATAGATGGCTATGTTGATACATATTTGGCTGAAAGTGAGCGGGGCCTGCCTTTGTAGTCATAGATAGCTACTTAGCCCTCTATGGCTACCCCGTTCGGGCAGACCAAACTCCGATTGGAGTAGTTTTCTGATGGTTCCCAATGAGCCCCTCGCATGACAGGACCGAATGTTATGACTTTTCGTGGTGGGACCCTAACTGGGAAGATTTGTCATCGGTAAGAAGTGCGCCAAATTCAAATCACTCAGGCACTGGCACCTTCTACTGAACCTAAATCGTCTTCATCCTCCAGGCCACCTCTGCCATTCGCTGACTTCCAGATCGTACCAGAACCACTTCGATCATCCAGCCCGCCACTTACGATTTGCATGTCATCAATCTTCGCCGAAGTACTATCCCGGGAATCCGCCAATTTGGAGTCGAAGAAGGTGAAGCTGCCGATTTTCCTTCAGCTTTCCACGATTCCCACTCTTCTAGCATCTGTACTTCTTCAACAAACTCTCTCCTTCCAGCCACACCACTTTGATCTACTTTAAATCGTCCCGCCGAAGTACTATCCTGAGAATCGGCCGATTTGGAGTGGAAGAAGGTGAAGCTGCCGATTTTCCTTCAGCTTTCCACGATTCCCACTCTTCTAGCTTCTGTACTTCTTTGCATGGTTTCTCCTTCAAGGCACACCACTTCGATCCACTTCAAATCGCGCCGCCAAAGTACTATCCCGAGAATCGGCCGATTTGCAGTGGAAGAAGGTGAAGCTGCCGATTTTCCTTCAGCTTCTTCGAGGCACACCACTTCGATCCACTTCAAATCGCCTCACCGAAGTACTATCCTGAGAATCGGCCGATTCAGAGTGGAAGAAGGTGAAGCTTCCGATTTTCCTTCAGCTTTACATTGTTTTAAGTCTTGTAGCTTCCATACTGCTTCAATACCTTGTGGGCCTCCAGCCACACCGCTTCTAATCCACTTTGAATCGTCCTGCCGAAGTACTGCCCCAGAATCGGCCGAGTTAGGAGTGGCAAGAGATGAAGCTGCCGATTTTCCTTCAACTTTCCGTTATTTTAACTACTGCTTCAAATACAAAGTTTGCATCAAATATGCTTACTACAATATCCGATCCAATCGGGACCATCATATTCAGACTTAGCTAAGTGAGAGCTTTTGATTGAGTACCTACATGCCTATGTTACGAAGCAGCGATAAAAAGTTAGAAAATTTGCATAAAAAATTTGCATATTCAAAATGTCAATTTTTACGTGGCCATCTATGGCTACATAGCCATCTATGGCTACGTAGCCTTCCATGGCTAAAATGGCTCGATCGATTTTAGCCATAAAAGGCTACATAGCCATACCATAGGTTCAGTGAAGGTGGCAGTACTTGAGTGATTTGAATTTGGCGCACTTCTTACCGATGACAAGTCTTCCCGGTTAGGGTCCCACCACGAAAAGTCATAACATTCGGTCCTGTCATGTGAGGGGCTCATTGGGAACCATCAGATTGTCAGAAAACTACTCCAATTGGAGTTTGGTCTACCCAAACGGGGTAGCCATAGAGGGCTAAGTAGCCATCTATGACTACAAAGGCAGGCCCCACTCACTTTCAGCCAAATACGTATCAACATAGCCATCTATGGCTATGTAGCCACCTATGACTACAAAAACAGGGTCCGCCCACTTTTAGCCATAGATGGCTAAGTAGCCATAATTGGCTATGCTATGAAACAGCGGTAGCCAACTATGGCTACATAGCCATCTATGGCTACATAGCCATCTATGGCTATGTAGCCATCTATGGCTAAAATCGAGGTGGCCCCACACTTTTAGCCATAGATGGCTATGTAGCCATAGATGGCTATGTTGATGCGTAGCCATCTATGGCTATGTAGCCATCTATGGCTAAACTCGAGGAGGCCCCGCCTTTTTAGCTATCTATGGCTACGTAGCCATAGATGGATATGTAGCCATAGATGGCTACATAGCCATAGTTGGCTATGCTGTGGAAGAGTAGTAGCCATAGAAGGCTAAGTAGCCATAGAGGGCTAAGTAGCCATAGAGGGCTAAGTAGCCATGTATGGCTAAGTAGGCGTTCAATAGCCATCGATGGAACATCATAGCCATAGTCGGAGAGGTAAGCCATAAAAGGAACCGATTCGTCTATGGCTTAGTCTCTCTGACTGATTTATGTGCCGTTTGGACCACCATAATGGTGCGCCGTGAAGTTTTGGTTCAGTTCACCGGTGAGCCTGAAGAACACTGGGTCCCTGAGAGCTAAGTTATCCGCGAGCGAGAAACACGCCAGAATTTGGAGAGAAGATGGCGAGAATACAGCGAGAATTAGGAGAGAAAGGAACGAGTTTCGCCCCGAATTTTGACACGACCCCTAAGTTTGGTCCGAAAACTCCAACTGCTGCTGGTTGCCTAATCCAAAAACTAAGAATCTGGGAGGTTCACCGAAATTCAAATTTTTCAGGTAGTTCAAAGAGTATGATGGCTTTCGGAACGGAATTTTCGATCAAGTTATTAAAATTCCCAATGTAGCTGCCCGCTCTGTACATTATGGCTAACAGCAACACCAATCATTCCTGCAAGTTTAAAAACCAAACTCTTTGAACTACCTAAAACATTTGAATTTCTGTAGTAGACCACCCTGATTCTTAGTTTTTGGTTCAATAATATACCAGCGTCAGTTGGAATTTCGCACCAAACTTGTACCATTTCTAGCCGGTTGTCATGTTAATTTTTGCTGAAAATTCGAGCCAACCAAACCCATAAAGAACTGAGCGAGAACGAAACAAAATAAGCTCTCATAATTTTTTATCTATACTGTTTATCCTCCCTCACCTTCTTCAATGCTTGCATAAGTCAAAAAATTGAGTACTTGTTTTATTGTCTTTTCTACAAACTATAGGTAACTCGAAAGAGTTTGTTCATTTTAGAAATGAGTGTTGTTTACTAACTACAAATGTAGGTCGTGTTAGTCGTAGTGCAGTGCACTACCGGGGACCAGTAAAGTCGGTAAAGTCTTGTGAGCGTATGCCTAAATGCAATAAACAAAACAGTATAGGGCCAACTTTGTAGGACCAGTTCCGACCGCACAGATAGTTTGACAAATTCTCCGTCTTCCGTTTGACAAATTCACACACTAAAGGTGGTTGGGGAGAACTAAAGCCATGCCACCCGTTCACTCCACTTCTGCGACTACATTTGCAGACATGGCAAAGGGATGTCGAGGACGTTGGCACCCTTTAAGTCAGACCGACTCTACCACTTCAGGAATTTTTTTCTAAGAATTAGCCCGTATAGCAAAAATTTAGTGTTTTAAATGAAGCTTAGACGTAAATGAGCTCAAAATAGTTTGTTTTGCCTATTTTAACGAAAATAACCGAAAAACTTATATAACTTTATTCTAGTCAAAATCGTCACTCTTGCTTTTAGTTTTTCGATATTTTCCCAGGGCACAATCTGACACTGGCAGGCTAAAAATATTAGGAAATTGTATAAACTGTAAATTGTGATAGCTGTATACTTTTCATTCTGCGCTTCAACTAACATTCATTGCTCACCACTCTATTCTATACCTGGATGCATCACATTTATAGCTGACATTGCGTGCCTAGAATTAAATGGGAGAGTGGACTTTGTCCAATTCTGATCTAAATAATGTGGCCTCCATCCAGAGAGACTCTAAGGTTAACATACTGTTAATAAACTTAAGTTTATAGGAGACAGTTGAAGAGCAGCTATTGCGGTTAATCCGGTGTTATGAAAGCCGAAACGACAGTTTGGAACCTTTTACAGAAGCGTTGAACCATATGAATGGTCGGCAAGCTGAAGCAGCAAGCTTGAAATGTCGGGCTAACCATCAACTACTATATGGTACGGTAGTCTACAGCTTACAAGCATACTGTATGTCTAAGATTTCTAGATATCAATTGCACCTGTTGTCAGAAGGCTGTACAGGATACCCTTGAACAACTGGAGCCAAGCCTACGCGAGGCCTATGTGCTGGAGTATAGTCTAATCCAACCACTTCCATTTGATGAGCATTATGCTCCACTGGATCAGATCTTCGTAAATGTTCACCTAAAGAACAAAGCCTATCTACTATCACAGCCAGACTCCACAGACTGCATTGATGTACTGATGCAGTGCTTCTCTCATGCTAGAGTTGTCAGATGCAAAGGGCTTCCAGGTATGACGGCACCAACTCGCAATATCAGTCTGATTTTGATTAGGGTTGTAGTTAGTCTGCTCTTCAGACAGTTTTAGAGTCAGTTGCTCAACATGCAAGAGGCAATTTTAGGTGCTGGCAAAACGACACTGTGCAAGTATCTGTGCTTGAAATGGGCCCGAGGTGAACTGCCCTATTTCGATCTGGTTTTCTTTGTGAAACTTCGCGAGATCAGCTCTGCACATGAGATTGGAGATGCTGTGAAATCTTCTCTTCTGTCTTACAAGCTGTTGCAAAATCTGACCAACAAAGTGAATCACTTGTTGGCACCAAACGCTACCAACAAAAAAGTGCTTGTCATGCTTGATGGCTTTGACGAATCAGCAAACATTTTTGAACTGGAACAGATTTTGAGCGGCAAAGTTAAAGCCTTGAACTATCACATTCTGATCACGTCCAGGCCTAATGCACTGGCTGATGTCTGGTGCCCATCACCTGTAGTTGAAATCGCCCCACTGACTCTCGAGAAAAAGCAAGCCTATGTGAGACGGCAGTTGAGCACAGAAAAGGCTGACCAGTTGCTTCAGCAGATTGAAACCAGTCAACCACTGAAGGAGTTGAGCAATTGGGCTCTAATGCTCAGCTATTTGTGCCTCCTCACCAAGATATCCGACCGTTCAGACAATGTCGTTGAACAATTAGTGTCCATCTATTATTACATGGTCACATATCTCATTGGACGCTATCATGACAAGATAGCAGATGATCCCTTTGGGTCAGATTGGAAGACATCACCATTGATTTACAACCTTGGTCGTTTGGCCTTCTCCGGCCACGGAAATGACAAAGACGTCAAGTTGGTCTTCAGCAGTCAAGACCTACTCAACTACACAGTTGATGGACCAGCATGCGCAGGTGCAGGCCTGCTGATTGCCAACAAGTACAAGAATCCTGCATTGTCGGGTACATATGAGACCTACGAATTCCCTCACAGGACCCTCCAGGAGTTTCTCGCCATTGTCTTTGTGCTTCAAGAATATGACCAGTTGTTAACAAGCACTAGTGACAGCGACAACCATTATACCAGCGAGTTTGAGCTGGCTAACTGCAGTCACCAACTCAGTCAGCACACCTACAAACTGTATGTCCTCGCTCAAAATTTCCTGAACACAGAGGAAGGGGGATCCTTGTCCCCATTGCATCTGGCTCGGTATTCCGAATACCAGCCTTGGCTAAAAGCTGCGGTGGCCTTTTATGCTGACGGTTACATTGGCATCAGGGGTGCAAAAGAATTTGAATCTGCTGAGGATGTTGAGCACCTTCTGAACTGCATTGAAGATTTCCTGCCCACTATGGAGCAGTCAGACAACTTGTGGATCCTGTTTCCTGAACGTTCTCCTCAGCAAATGCTCTATACACTGCTTCAGAGAGGTTTCCTGGGCAAACAGGCGCGCGCACTTCACATAGCTGCTCGTACAGACATCCCAATCTGTCAAATTCCACACCCAGCGTTGGACTTATATTTCCTGCGCACACTGAGAATGGTTGTAGGCGGGAATTTCGAAAAGCTGATCAACTGCGAGCCACTCAGTGAAGAAGACAGACCCACATGCATTGCCAATATGGTCATTGGGTTGGAGGTTGAACAGCCAATGAACCTAATCGCAAATCTGGATCCTACGTTCCATTTTAACAGTATCAAAGTTGGCAAAACCTTCCAGCTTGACTCACATGCCGAAAGCTCCCAGATTCCAGAAGACAAGATTGCCATACAGACACTGGTCCTGCCTAAGCCACAGTTTCTCCAAAGTACAGTGCCTCTTAAATTCAGCCACGCAACTGTCAATCTCGGCTATCCTACCGTGTCTGAAGTCCTAACTGGCCTTCCTTTATTCAGTTCAGTCGAGAGCTTAGAACTGGTATCCAAGTTGCATGAAAAGGCTGAATTTTCCAGAGCTCAGTTTATGCGCTTCATCCAATTGATGGGTCCCGACACAAGAATTTCTCTTCATGAGCAAGAGTTCGACAGCTTGCAGGCTGACCTGTTAGCTGAGAAGCTCTGCACGAGTGACCAGATCGAAGCAGAAAATGAAGAAGTAGAAGAACGCTCAGAGTCACTGAGGGGTTCAGATAGTCCCGCCATTGAATCTGCAGTCCACAAGCTCCCACACTCCTTTGTGCATATGCCATGTTATGGCGATTTAAACGGGTCGTTCTACAAGCAATGGATGAATTATGGGCCAGTGCTGGCTGTACTGGAGAAATATTTTCCCACCAAGGTCTCCATGTATAGTGACTGCAAACGGTATGGCCTATTACTTCTGTTGTTAATCATTGTTCTATGCTTTTTTGTCCTGATTATATTTTGGCTGAAAAACCCTTACTGAAAGGTTTGTCCATTTTATCTTTAAACTTATAAGTCATGTACATTGTACTAAGATGCATACGGTCCTTATTAGAGCCCTACACAGGCCGTCCGGTAGAGAATTGTGGTTTGGTTGTTCCCGTTAGAGCCTGCCCGGGATGGACTGGGTTACTTTTTAAAGTCTAGGTTGTACTTTAGCCAAAACAAGTTTTTCATTAAATCTGTTTTATGTTTAGGCTTGTTGCGTCATTAGAAATGTTTCTTTTGTACATACTGTACTGTACGTAGTTCTCGCACAAGTGATTTTACAAGATATTTCGGCGAATTTTGGCTCTCCCGGGCGGGGCGGCCCGGGCCGTCCGGCGCCAAATGTCAACCGGGCGGAGTCGAAATTTGATATTAGAGGCCAGGCTGTGAAAAGAGGTAGCCCGCTCAGGGCTCTAATTTTGACACCTTTAGTAATGAATTTTTGACAGAGTTTTTCTTACTACCTTCACCAGAAAGGATAATAACCGCGTCGATGGCTTTTTTACTGAATTGCGATAAATTATTAGATTTTCGAATTTTTTTCTTTGATTTTCTTAAAAATAACGAAAAATCTTTTTAAAACTAACTGTTTCTAAATACGGGAAAATCTGGAAGAATTTAGAAGAATAACTAGAAGAATTTAAGAGTCGGTCTCTGAACCGATCGAGTCTCAGTATTCAGACCCCAAAATTGAAACTTTAGGCTAGAGAGCTGTAAGTTGGTACACTAATACATACTTATGAGTTGTCTTTCCGCCCCAAAGGATTAGTGGATTTGACGCTCCAATCCCGAGATACAGCCTTCTGAAAATCGGCCTGCTTGACTATGGGACCAAAATTTCCAAACTCGAATTTCTAACCTACCAGCTGGAGTTTGAAGATTAAAAATTTGGGTTTTTGCGTAACTTTTGGAGTACTTTAAGAATCTGCAGTCCAATTTTGTTTTGGAAGAAAAAAATTTTTTTTCGACCTCTTGGCTTTAACTCGGCTGCAAACCCCTCTAGAGGAGTTTTTTATCTCATAACTTTGTAGTGCTTTCGTAGCTTCATGTTGGTATAGAATATGGTACGATTGCTGGTGGCCAATCCAGTGAAAATTGGCCTCAAATGTCACGAACTCGAAAAATTCGCATGTTTCACTATAGACATAATTTTTACAGAATTTCTGACTTAATGAACGGAGTTGAGCTGTGAAAATTTGGGTTTCCAGAGTACTTTCAGTGTGCTTTCGGAATATTTAGTGGATTTAGAATTTCGAGGAAAAAATTTTTTTCGACCTCTTTGGCGGGCCATAACTCGGTTGGAACCCCCCTAGAGACGCTTTTTACATGATAATTTTTGTAGCGCTTTTTTATAAGCTCCATTTTAGTATAGAATATGGTACGATTGCTGGTGGCCAATCCAGTGAAAATTGGCCTCAAATGTAGAGAACTCATAAAAATCTGGTCTTCCAAATGAGGGAATTTTTCGAGTTTGTAACCTATGAGGCCAATTTTAACTGGATTGGCCACGAGCAATCGTACCATATTCTAAACAAAAATTAAGATTAAAAAAACCGCTACAAAGTTATGAAATAAAAAAGCGCCTCTAGGGGGGGATTCCAGCCGAGTTATGGCCCACCAAAGAGGTCGAAAAAAAATTTTTTACTCGAAATTCTATATCAACTAAATATTCCGAAAGCACACTGAAAGTACTCTGGAAACCCAAATTTTCACAGCTCAACTCCGTTCATTAAGTCAGAAATTCGATTTGGAAAATTATGTCTATAGTGAAACATGCGAATTTTTCGAGTTCGTGACATTTGAGGCCAATTTTCACTGGATTGGCCACCAGCAATCGTACCATATTCTATACCAACATGAAGCTTATAAAAAGCACTACAAAGTTATGAAATAAAAAAGCGCCTCTAGGGGGGGTTGCAGCCGAGTTATGGCCCACCAAAGAGGTCGAAAAAAATTTTTTTTCTTCCAAAACAAAATTGGACTGCAGATTCTTAAAGTACTCCAAAAGTTACGCAAAAACCCAAATTTTTATCTTCAAACTCTAGCTGGTAGGTTAGAAATTCGAGTTTGAAATTTTGGTCCCATAGTTAAGCAGGCCGATTTTCAGAAGGCTGTATCTCGGGATTGGAGCGTCAAATCCACTAATCCTTTGGGGCGGAAAGACAACTCATAAGTATGTATTAGTGTACCAACTTACAGCTCTCTAGCCCAAAGTTTCAATTTTGGGGTCTGAATAGGGCAAAGGGCCAAGACTCGATCAGTTCAGAGACTGACTCTTAAAAGAGCTATTGTCTCAAAATTTGCTCATTTTAATGCAGAATTTTTTTCAAATTCGGGGGGGAGGGTTCGGAAAAAATTGACGTCATTTTTTAGCTTTTAGATGGGGGTTTGGAAAATGATGACAACCGATGACAGGGGGGAGGGGGGTCGAGAAATGGCCAAAAATGGATGCTGTCATTTTTGCACGGCCCCAAAGCAGTTTTTCTTATGTAGTTTTTGCTACTGATTTCGAAAATAACAATATTTTTGCTCTACGTTCAACGAATAATTTACCTAGCAACAGTAGTACGTTGCCTCGTAAGGAAGAAAACGGCTGCACTTGCTATAATACACTCATTTTAAAATCAGTCGCATGTAGGGTACAGAGCCATCAGATTTATATCACCTAATGCAGTTTTTGCCGCTGATTACGAAAATGACATCTGTTTTTCAATCTGACCGCTCCTGAGCTACTTATGTAGGTTTTATTCCCTGGTACTGAGACAATAAGTTATCTCTCAAATCTGGGCATAACGTGGTGTGGTATGGTATCTATCTGGTGCAGTTTTCTGCACTGATTCAGAATATCATCACATTTTTGCGTTACGGCCACTCAGTCTAGGATCTGGAAACGGGACTACCAGAATATAAAAGGCCATCGAAACAGCTACAAAACCATATGTGAGTCGGGATCCTAGCTTAAGAATCGTTTGAATGGTTTTAACAAGGGTGATCGTTTGAATAGAGATTGTCAGACACCAGAAAAAGAGCCCGAAAATCCCTGCCGACCCAACTTTGAGGGCGTGTAGCTCCGGTTCCAGGGGGTTGCTGGTGGCCGGGTATGCAACATTGGTCTTCGATTGAGCTCTATTTTAACATATTTTAATATCAGCCAGATCCGTGAGATGACCCAGCGGCACTCTCTCCCTCTCTCTCTGATCACCCCAGATCATAGTTGGCCCTGTGTCATGCGCACGGTATTTTTACCAGTAGGTTTACAAGGAGGTGCAGGCGTAGATTGTATGTATTGAAAGAAATGTGTATGTGTATCCGGTTGGGGCAGACCATACTCCATTTGGAGTAGTTGGCCTGCGGTTAGCGTTTTCGAAAATAGGCCGACGCTGCGCTAACCGCTGTTCAACTGCGATGGGCGGAGTTGAATTTAGAGTTTCGTAGGCCGCGCGCCAAATTTGGCTGGCTGCCAATTGTTAAATTTTCGAATCTGTGATCTCATCCAAAGGCGGAACCTGACCCTTTTTCAGGGTCTTTTTACACAGAGGGGAGTACGCCTCAGCCGCATCTATTTTCCATCAATTTTACGTTGTCTAATAGCCGTCCCACTACAAAAAGATTGAAAATTGCTGTCAAGATTCGTTCTATTTTCGAAGAGAACCGTCTTAGTTAAACTATCCTCAAGTATCGATTTACGCCCACAGCAGCGGTTAGAGAATCTATTTTCGCTTTACATGCGAAAATAGAAAACGCTAACCGCTGTCGATTTCCGAAATTAGCCAGCGGTTAGCGTTTCGCGAATTTAGGCGTCTGGCGCAAGGAGATATAACAGTCAGGCACTTAACGCCGTTTATGGTACCGCACCATATAAGGTGCCTAGTACCTAGAGTAGTGGTACCATATATGGTACCATCACCCTTTATAGTACCGGTACCATATATGGTGCCCCCACGTTCGGCGACTGTGGTGGTACCATATATGGTACCCCTATCCATGGCCATGGGTGCCGGTACCAAATATGGTACCACTAACTACCATATATGGTACAAAACCTGAACAGAGTGGTACCATATATGGTACCACTGCGTAAGGTACCGGTACCATGTATGGTACCGGCATCTTATATGGTGTCGGTACCATAAACGGCGTTAAGTGCCTGACTGTATAACCCACTCGTTTAGTCTGTACATTCATTGTTTTATTTATTTGAACCAGTAAACTTCCTTCAGTACATAGTAGAAAGCTTCTCTATTTCGATTTGGCATTTTGATTTAGCGCTTTGTTTTGGTGCACTGTACAGTACAAACCACGAACTGAGTACCATTTTCCGTGGCTGACGGAAAATGGTCCGTGCTGCAGCCTATCTTTACTGCCTGGCAGTCCGTGAGTGCAAAGCAAAAAGGCAGCTGCTAGGCCGTCCTAGAGGACATAGTCCGTGGGTGAGCTGTGCGGGTCCGTGGGTTGTTCGTAGGAGTCCGTTACCTACCAAGCGGCGGTTGCGTCTAGTAGGTAATAATAGGGTCAAGCAGAAGCAGACCTCAATTATCTGTTTACTCAAATTACATGGCGCCTGCAGTAAGTAGCAGACGCAATATCAGGTCACGGCAGCTTGTTATACGCCTTCGTGCTTTGAATCTACCTAAAAAACTACTTGCGCCAATTCGCGTCAACTGTTTGGCATAGCTGCTGCTTAATTTTGTAGTGCTGCACGAGTGTATGGCCGTAGGAGTGCCGAGTGCTCGGCAGCTGTGAATGTAAACGCAGCAAACACAACGTTCTCACGCGTAATAACTGATCTTCAGTCAGCCAACTTTGCTTTAAACAACAGATTTGGTATTAGGGTACACTTTTTAGTGTTCCTACGACTAGCTATTGTTCTATTCTGCTCCGGTCCAGTAGACTTATTTTTTTCTGAACTGAACTGAACTGAACTACTTTTATCGGTAAAAGCCGACAGGACACATATAAACCATTACTGATTGTTTTTCAATGTATCCTCAAGATGCTCATACAATTAGAGAGGTAGCCGCTCAGCCGGTTGGACAGTTTTTTAACAAAAGTTCTTATGAATTTAAAATTTATAATAAATTTAGCATTAGAACAGCTTTGCCCCTAATTAAGCACCAACAAAAGCAAGCAACTTGACCGCGAGGTGAGATACAGACACGTTAGACGGGTGCATTTATTGTAATCTCTAATCGGGCGGGCAGCCCAGGCCCTCTTGTGTAAACAAATGGTGTTGGGTCCCTAACACGTCCGTGGCCGGTCCGTGGGCTCAAATTACAGTCCGTGATATTCCGTAGGGTACGGAAAATGGTACTCAGTTCGTGGTTTGTACTGTATGTACTGTCATTGTCATGTATGATTTATCATCAGTATACAAGTTCATAAGCTTTTCTAATGCACGCTGCTTTGCAGCCGACAATACTAAGAAAAGAAAAAACAAAGAAATTATAATGCACGAAAATATGCCGCTCGCTTGTCGCTACCGTTGCTTGGGTTCCAAGTTTCGACCATGTTGAAGACATAAAAGAGGATGCGAAAGTCTAAATTTAACGCTGCCATTTTTGGTTAGCATCTAAATCGTTTCGTTATCAAGCATTCATCGCTCCTAAATGACTTGGCTAAACTTACACACCCTCCTAGTCGACGTTTCGCACTATATAATAATAAACTATGCATGTACAATTACAGAAACAGAGCAGCTATACACAACAAAACACAAATGTTGTCAAGGCTTAAGTGACGCCGGCCTAACAGTAGGCAACAGATACCAATCTCAAATAGGGGTGTTAGCCATCCAGAACACTGCTTTATGCAAATTTCGCTATCAGGAAGATGTCTCGCTCAACACACACAACAACATGCAATATACATACTAACACTTAACTGAATGCCAAAATTATTTGGCAAAGCATAGAATGAATGTCTTTTAAACCTGGTTTTCGGAAACCCGTTGCATTGATGTTTCATTAACCGTTCAAAGCTGCAGATGATATATATAATTGGAAAATTCCTATTGTTAGAAAGGTACGCTTGTGTGCGTTGCGGCCTGACAGGTCATGCATTTGATCGTAAATGGCAGTTTATTCTGGACGAAATTTCTAATTATGACATAATTGCTCTACAAGAAGTTCATAATCCGTCTCCAGAACTGAAAGCAAAAATTGAACGTGCCTATTTGGGCAAAATATTTTGGAATAATGGTGCTGTAAATTCAGAAGGTACTGCCTTCTTTGTAAAGGATCAGACCGTCAAGTTATTGAGCTGTACAGCTGTTCTAGACGGCACGGTGCAGTCTCTTTGTTTTGAGTATGGAAATTCTAAGTTTGAGCTTTGGAACGTGTATGCCTCACACCTGAACGGCCTAGACGTTTGGGCCGAACAGTTTTTAAGTCGTATTGAAAATTTGGAAAACTTGATACTGATTGGAGATTGGAATGGTGTAGTAGAACCACTATTAGATAGACGTACAGGCGTCTTAACGGATGGCGACCGAAAGCTAAATTCAGTTTTTGATGAACTACAAAATGAATGTTTTTCTGACGTATGGCGTGACCGTAATGATACAGAGAAAAGGTTTAGTTACTACCGAGCTGGTAAAGGGTGTAGTCGATTGGACCGCATCTATGCCAAGCCTGAAACGCAACGATTTTTGTTAGAAATTGAATACGCTCCTAAAACGTTGACAAGTGATCATTCTGTGCTTTCTGTACAACTTCAAAAACCTGACTTTGTTCGATGGGGACGAAGTTTTTGGAAGTGTAATAATAGTCTCTTGGAAAATACTGTTTTAAGGCAGAGAATTGAGCGTTTTTGGTACTACTGGAAACTGCAAAAACCACTTGGCGCTGACCTGCTGCCATGGTGGGATACTGCCAAAGCTCACTTTCAACGTATAATTCGTAAGTTTAGTAAAGAAGAAGCGCAAAGGCTTGGAAAAAGCAGAGAGAATGAAGTAAAAGTGCTTCTTGCTAACCTAGAAGCCGAGGAGGCAAATGATGGAGCTGATAACTCAGCTCGTATCGCCAATTTGCGCCGTGAACTCTCCCAAATCTCGCAGTACCGTATAGATGGCCTGTTTGTACGAGCTAGAAAAACGGAAATGGCATGTGAACGGGGAAGTACCGAATGGTACAAGCAATTTGAACGAAAATCAGGCCAAGCTAGAACAATAACCAGTCTAATAGACACGGACGGCCATGTACTACTGACCGACAAAGTTGCAATAGTTGATACTGTACGTAAGTACTATGCTGCGCTTTATGAGGATGAGCCCACTAACTGTGATGCTCAGAAGACTCTATTGAGTAAAGTAACTCGGCGTCTAACTGATGCTGATAAGGAACTATGTGAAGGCTTTATATCAGAGCCAGAGGCAATTCGTGCTCTCCACAGTATGAAAAACAATAAGTCACCCGGTTACGACGGCCTGGGAAAAGAATTTTATGTAAAGTACTGGTACGTATTTGGTAAAGACCTGGTTGAAGTTTTCAATGCTGTATGGTTTTCTAACCATTTGTCCAGTACTATGAGCGAAGCTGTTATATCCTTGCTGTACAAAAAAGACGATTCAAGAATGTTAAAGAATTGGCGACCAATTAGCTTGCTGACCTGCGACTATAAGATAATTAGCAAAATACTAGCATTCCGACTGAGGCAGGTGATGCCGAAACTTGTGTACGTTACACAAGCTTGTGGAATTGCTAACCGTAGTATGACTGATAATTTGATTCTTCTGCGCTGCTTACAAGAGTACGTAAAGTTGAAAAATGATAGTGTAACATTATTTGGATATGACTTTGAAAAAGCGTTTGATCGGGTTAATCATAATTGGATGATTCAAGTGTTAAAATCCATGAATTTTGGTCAGAATTTCTTACGCTGGATCTCAGCTATCTATACAGATATATCGGCGAAAGTAGAGGTGAATGGACTTTGTACAAGGTCTTTTTCTGTGTCAAGAGGCATCCGCCAAGGTTGCCCTGTTTCTATGCTGCTATTTGTTCTGCAAGCAGAGCCCTTTTTAGAAGCTGTACGGCTAAACCCAAAAATTCATGGGTATAAAATGCCTTTGTATTCTGACGTTTCTGAGCTGAAATGTCTTTCCTATGCGGATGACAATTTGTTTATCCTACAGTATCCCCAGGACAGAAAGAACTTAGACACTGAAATTGAACGGTACTGTCATGCGTCAGGAGCCAAAATAAATGCGGCTAAAACGGAGGCCCTTGTCTTGGGTACATTGGATGTTTTTCAAAAAGATACTATCCCTGATGCCTACTTGAAAGCCCAAATTAAGGTTCTTGGTGTATTTGTAGGTGCGAATCAGCACCAAAAGAATTGGCAGACAGCTTGTGTAGCTATAGCTGAAACATTGGATAGAGTCAATGCGCAGCACCAAACTTGGTTCGACCGCATAAGATTTGTGAGCACTTACGTGCTACCAAAGGTATATCATATTATTTCATTTGAACCACCGGACAGTGGTGATATCCAGAAAATCGAGCGAAGAATTCTCAAGTTTATATGGGACTATCCTGTTTGGCGGCCTATTTCGACCGATACCTTGAGTCGCAAATGGGTGGATGGTGGCCTACGGCTTCCGCGCTTAAAATTTCGAATGCAGACCGTCTACATGAAGTTACTTTACTTACTTTTTGTAGGTTGTGACGAAAGTAAACGAAGGGTGTGGTGGGCTCAACTTGTATTCTGGCTGGGCCTAAACTTACCTAACGTCCACCGTACTTGTCCAGGTATAACTGAAAACCGGTACCTACATGCGAGTAGGCAAGCCGCCAAAGCCAATGGCTACTTGAAAAATTTTTTCGTATGTTTTGACATCTCTTCCAAGGTATTCCCCGTAATTAGCTGGGTCAAATTTGACACCAGGCAAGTGTATTGGAGTCTGTTAAGTTTCGGATCCAAATTAGTTGCATGCGTTGACTCGGAACCGTATTTGGACTGGGACCTGATCTGGTCACAAATTTTATGTAAACAGCTTCCAAGCCAAGAACGAATATTTAGCTATAAATTAATACACAGAGCGTTGTCGTTCCGGTGTATTTTGCCAGAAAATGGTGTGACAGATTGTGTAGCGTGTGGATTGAAAGGAGGGGACTACCCTAAACATTTTTACTTAGAATGTGTAAAATTCAGAGACCTCCAGACTCGGATGCAGAGAGCAGTAAAAGGACTAAGTAATAGCCTTTCCTGGAACTGGGATACTGTTCGATTCAATGGTGCTCTAGGACCCCGTTTGCCGGCAGACATTATTCGCTGTGTGCGCACGATATGTGCTGTGTTTAAACTGACTCTTTGGTACGAACGTACCAAGGCACGTACTGTAGGTCACGCAAATTATAGACCAGATAACGCCACTCTAGATAATAGAATTTCTACTCGATGTGAGCGAATTCTGAGATTTTATCGTACTGTATAGTATATAACGTACTTGTTGCACATGTATATAACGACGTTTTGGTAGAATAAACTGTATGTACTGTATGTGTTGTGATTGTGGCTCTGATCGGGGCCACTTGTTATGTTAATGTTATAAGATAATTACCAATAAAATATATTACGCTTGTGTGCGTTATCAATTTTTGAATCGCATTGGGGTTTCTGATGCTGCGTTTGTTTTATTCGAAATCTACAATTCCCCCAACAAAACATTCAATAGAGGCCTAAATTTGCAAGGAATGACCAGCATTGCGTGTAGTGACGTACAGTATGAGTCGAACTATTTGGCGGGAGGCATATATTTCAGGCCGACAATTCGTATTTCCAGTTCGTCTACGTCAAACACTTCCTGAACTAAACCATCTCCGTCGTTCTAAACGCAATTGCTATAGCGCGTACAGTACGTAGTCAGATTTTTTATGTACCTTGCAAGTATAGACTTTGTCTTCGCATTGCGTATAATATCCGCCTTTTATGTGAATGTCTCCACAGGTTTTCCGATCAAAAACGCACATAATCGGAACTACCTTCACCGAGTTTTCGCCTTCTTTCCAGCAAACGAATCGGAATTTGCCGGCGGATGTCGCGTCGATCCTGTAATTGAAATGTTGGCACTATTGGAGTGGCTATTTTGATAATATATTTGAGACCTTTTATACGTACCATTCATGTCCTATAAAACGTTGTACGGTAGCCCCTTTGTTATCCACTTGAACACAACCAACGGCTTTGTGGTATGCCTTTGTACTTGAAATCTATACGGTACATGTACATACAGTAAGCTTACTGTACTCACTATGCATCTCATTTATTGACTAGCCGAAAGAAACAGCTTCTTTTGGCCAAACTGAAAAGGGTGGAGCTAACTTGAACTTACCGCACATTGATAGACGATTTTTTCCGAATTGTATCTCTTCCAGGGATTTACCTTCAAACCATTATACAAACACTGAACAGGTACTTTTCCTCGTCTGTCGCATCTGTAGACGAATTTGTCGGTCTAAAAGTATAATTGTGAATTAGCAAAGAGACAGAGTAAGCGTAAGAGTAAGAGTAAGAGCAAGAGCAAGAGCAAGAGCAAGAGCAAGAGCAAGAGCAAGAGCAAGAGCAAGAGCAAGAGCAAGAGCAAGAGCAAGAGTCAGAGTCAGAGTCGTAGTCAGAGTCAGAGTCAGACTCAGAGACAGAGTCAGAGACAGAGACAGAGACAGAGTCAGAGTCAGAGTCAGAGTCAGAGTCAGAGTCAGAGTCAGAGTCAGAGTCAGAGTCAGAGTCAGAGTCAGAGTCAGAGTCAGAGTCAGAGTCAGAGTCAGAGTCAGAGTCAGAGTCAGAGTCAGAGTCAGAGTCAGAGTCAGAGTCAGAGACAGAGTCAGAGACAGAGACAGAGACAGAGACAGAGACATAGTCAGAGACATAGTCAGAGACAGAGTCAGAGTCAGAGTCAGAGTCAGAGACAGAGACAGAGACAGAGACAGAGACAGGACATAGTCAGAGACAGAGTCAGAGTCAGAGTCAGAGTCAGAGTCAGAGTCAGAGTCAGAGTCAGAGTCAGAGTCAGAGACAGAGACAGAGACAGAGTCAGAGTCAGAGTCAGAGACAGAGACAGAGACAGAGTCAGAGACAGAGACAGAGACAGAGACAGAGACAGAGACATAGTCAGAGTCAGAGTCAGAGTCAGAGTCAGAGTCAGAGTCAGAGTCAGAGTCAGAGACAGAGACAGAGACAGAGACAGAGACAGAGACAGAGACAGTGACATAGTCAGAGTCAGAGTCAGAGTCAGAGTCAGAGTCAGAGTCAGAGTCAGAGTCAGAGTCAGAGACAGAGACAGAGACAGAGACAGAGACAGAGACAGAGACAGAGACAGAGACAGAGACAGAGACAGAGACAGAGACATAGTCAGAGACAGAGTCAGAGACAGAGACAGAGACAGAGACAGAGACAGAGTCAGAGTCAGAGTCAGAGTCAGAGACAGAGACAAATGTTTAATGTCTAATGTTTAATACACGTCCAACAGAATAACAAGCAACTCAGATCAAAGGGAGGGCGTGGCCGTTTGTCCGACGAGTGCCCTTCCCCGCAAGTACTCAGAAAAATCTAAATGCTGAATTAATTTTCTGAAGCGCGAAACCGTGGCTGCATTAACTATTTCGGCTGGTAAGCTATTCCATAAGGGAACAACCCGATTTGAAAAGAAAAACTTCCTTATGTCTAGTCTTGACCGTTGAACAAATAATTTACGGTTGTGACCACGAGTGCTTCGTACATTAGCATACTCAAATAACAATTGCCTTGGCAGCTCCACAAGTCCCTCGAGAATCTTGTAGACCATAACCAGATCGCGGATCAAGCGACGTTCTTCCAAGGACTGAAGGTTTAAGACCCTCAGACGCTCATAATAAGAAAGATTTTGATAGAAAAACACAGAGACAGAGACAGAGACAGAGACAGAGACAGAGACAGAGACAGAGACAGAGACAGAGACAGAGACAGAGACAGAGACAGAGACAGAGACAGAGACAGAGACAGAGACAGAGACAGAGACAGAGACAGAGACAGAGACAGAGACAGAGACAAAGTCAGAGTCAGAGACAGAGACAGAGACGGACGGAGACTTACTTCCCAAGTATGTCCGAACTTGTGCCTCTGACCATCAACAATACAACCGGAAGGGCAGAGAACAATGCCGCTGGAGGGGGAGGGGCGTTTGCACTCGAACCAATAGTCGCCGGACACGTGCACCGCCCCTGCCTCGATCAATTCGCCCTGATAACTGACGCATCCGCCCACTTCCGTCTGTAAACGACCGTCGCCCAGTTGGACGCATTTGAACCAGAATTTCTTCTAAATCATACATTGGATTTATCAATTTCTCTTATAGTGAGAGAAGAGAAACCTACAAATCTCTCCACCCAAGTGTCACCAACTTTGTACGATTTGCCGTCAGCCACACATCCAGTGGTTGCGAAGGTAAGAATGTCGCCTTCTTTCAAAACGCACTGCTGTTCGTATCCCCCTTGCTGGGTGGTCTCTCCCACCTTTAGTCGTTTGTTGGAACTGTCGAAACAGCCTGAGGGCACCATCTTTCCGCCTTGGCAAATGAACCAGTAACTGCCTAAAGATTGGTGTATAAATCCTGCTCAGACTTGATGATAAATACGTATTTCATTTTATCCCTTTAAATCACAGGTACTCCATATGGAGTACTCCCAGAGTCGTTTCTATGTGTCGAAAAAAATTTAGGAAGGGTCGTGAAAATTTGTCTAAGTGTGGAAATCGTCCGACACTTAATGACCCTGTATGTGTCGGAAAATTCGAGGCTTAGAAGTGTCGAGATTATTAAGTGTGGAAATATGTATGATTTCAGACATACAAATACAGTCGTGCTCCATAGTTTGCGCCATGATTTACTTGTACTAGTACACAAAAGATTAAAATTTAGCTAATAGCTAAGTTGTCACCGGCGGTAGATGGATATATGAAGAAAGTTTCTTATCTTCTACCCGTTCCCGACACTTCCAATTGCTTTTTGCTTTTGCTTTATGTGTGAAGTCAATTCCTCGTGGAAAGTTTCACGACACTTCTCAAAAAGGTCGGAAACGACTCTGGGACATCGTTTCTTCACACTTTTTAAGTGTCCACCTGCGGGGAGTAAAATGGACACATAGATTAGGGCCGTAATTCAAAGGGATATGATGTGAACGCTGGAATTCGGTATTTTTCATTTTATAAGGAGGGTATAAGCAAAAACATTGACTTGTGTGAAAAATCGCGTGATTTGACTTTTCAGCCATCTGAATTTGTTAAAAAATCTCGGTAATAAACAGAACACTCTGGATAAAAAGATAGATTTGGTTCATTTTATTAGAACGCGAGCTTGAAAAAAGAAGGTCTCAGCGGATGACTATATTTAGTCAGATTGGAGGGTTGGGAAGTCTATCCAATTATGGAAGTTAGTCAACCGAGAATTTATTTGAGGGCGGAGGGAGGATCTTTGAGGCTTTTTTGGTCCGATAAAGCTAGACATTGAGACAGAATGCAGACTCTTTCGAGAATTATGCTGACTGCTGAGCTAGACTCTAAGCACAGTCAGGAAGCCAAATTATGAAAATACCCGCCTTTATCAATTTGTGAGCCGTCGGGCCACCATTTCGGCGGTTGACCGGTTGCGGATGACCAACATCTGTCCTCGTGTTGGTCGCAAAAAACGCACTGAACCAGCAATAAGCCGATCACTAAACTAGAACCGGCCATACTTTCCTCTGCACCACCAAGAATTGGAGCTACAAAAATATTACGGGCGTTTGATCGGTGCGGATCAAGTTTTTCTTTCCGACCAGACAGACCGACACTTTTATGGGGCACTCCTAAAGTTTGGGGACTTTGTGGCGTCGGTTGCTGACAGATCAAGAGCCGTCTGGGAGAAACCTGTCCCGAAATATCTAGAGCAGCACTGTGATGGGGTTTACTATCACTGATAAATAGATTCTACGCCTAATAAGTCATAGGTCAAGCACCGCTGCATACGCCGATTTAGTTTTTCTTTTGTGAACACTTTTTGCGACTAATCCTTCCGTATATTTAGCAGATCAGGCCGGTCAGGTGGGGTAGGGGTTTTCGCCCACCCAAGGAGAGGGTTCAATATTTCGTTCGAAAAGCTCCGGAACGCCTGGAAATACGTTTTATCACGTGTTATTTAATAATAAGGTTAATATCGCATTTTAAGCGGCCAAATAGCCTTTAAGAGCGAAAAACTAGTATAAAACGACCAATAACGGCTTATAAGAACATCGAAATAACTTTAAATATCAGCAGCGAAAAGGCCGATTCGTTTAAAGGTTTTAAGCTCTTATAACTGGAAAATGCCCAAATTTAGGGTCACTTTTGGCGCCCTTTTGAAGACCATGGTGTTCTAATTGGAAAATGTTTGTTCTCTGCAAAAAAAACCACTTTTTTGGACAGAAGTTGAATTCTTTTTCACTTAGATGGTTGTTCCAGACGTATTTGACCGGTTTACGCTTGATCTGTAAAACTTTATTTGACCTTAAACAAAGAAATGTACGTAGTGTTGAAGCATAGCAGGCTCTGTATTGTGTAAGAAACAAAAAGTAGAATCATGTTTCATCTTCAATATCGACTTCTGCTCTTGTTTTTTCACGATAGACAGCTTTTGTTTGTTTTAAAAACCTTTACTAAACAGTGTGTAAAAATTGGCCAATCTAGCCATGATCTTATAAGTGGAAACAAAACATTATAAGACCTTGGTCTTTGAACTATGGTGATCTTATAAGCGGATATCTCCGGTAAGCGGATATTAAGCTAAAATTAGTGATTTCTGAGCCAGTTTGTTAGTACTGGAGCTGCGGCTACATTACTTGCATCTTGGGGTCGGGGTAGGGGTGAAGGGATTGACCTTTTTAGCTAGTGTGTAACCCCAATCCCCACTACTGTTTATAACGAGGCTCACTGTATGTACACGTCTATGGTAGAATGCGATCTAATCCTCTATAGATTTAAGCATCAGCTTAATTAACAGTCAAAGATCACACGACTAAGAAAATCACGCATGGCATGCGGTACCCTATAAAATATTGAACAAAGAGTGTTGGTCAGGTAAGTAATCCTTTCAAACAAATGAAAATCATAAAAATCGCAAAAGTTCTCAAATACTAGCTACCATAGTGACAAAATCGGACGATTTTCTCGTTTCTTCCTCTTGTCTATTCGAATTTCTGCTGCCTTCCGCTCGGAAAAAGTTCACCCACTCTATCATTGGCAGACTATTCGATCGCAACATTCGCAAGTGCAGACTTGCAATGCCGTTTTCCTGCGAATTCACGGTACACGAGGTTCTAATAGCTCTCACATCTGTAGTGACCGACTTCTTCAGCAGCGGAGTGTTCTTGTTGTTGCTGCGCTTTTGTTTGTTAGGTTTGAACATTTCAACGATCACCTCCTGTAGATTGACATTGAAAAATCCATACAAAATCGGATTCAGAAAGCTCGTAACCATTCCAACCAAGTGTAGATAGATGTACAACCTCTGACTGAAGACAATTATCTTGAGAGCATCCAAACTACAGTAGAGATTAGAGGGTAGCCAGCAGATTCCAAAAACACTAACTAGCGAAGTCAGTAGAAGCATAGTCCGTCGTTTCTTGCGATCCGAAAGGCGATTCAATCTCGTCCCAGCTACATTGGTCCTATTCAGTGTGGTCTTTGCGATCCTTGAGTAAACGAAAAACAGCGCCGATAGGGGCAACAAGTACTGCAAAGTGAAGGTAAGAATGGTAAAAGTTCGCTTGTCGAACCACATTTTGTTCGGTTCAAACAGTTCCACGCAGAAACTGGGAACACTTCGACCGCATCTAGCCAGCAACGTCGGGAAGTAGCCTTTGCTCCAGGTTTTGGAGGGTAGAATGCCCACTACAAAAGAGTAGGGCGCCGCAACTGCAGTGGATAGCAGCCATACAGCACTGAGAATAAGAATCAAAGGAATTTGCTGAGTTCGCCAGCGAATGGGGAAAATAATCAGTAGGTACCGATCTAGTGCAATAGCGGTGAGCGTCAAAGAGGACATGAAAGTGTTGAAAGCTTGTAAAGAAGCCACTAGCTTACAAGCAAAGTCGCCGAATTGCCAATAGGTGAAGAGTGTCAGATAAACAGTCATAGGAGCAGTCAGTAGACATAACATCAGGTCGCTACAAGCCAGATGCATAATAAAATAGTTCCTCAGATTGCGCAGTCTCCTGGTTCTTGAAATAATTCCGATCACAAACAAGTTTCCCACCACCCCTCCGACAATGACGAAGCCATACAAGGACAACAGGACTCTCTTTTCGACGATTCTATCGGCATACAGCTCATTCTGATTATCGATTATTTTCGCCACCAAACTACAAGCATCCACCGGTGCAGTAGTGGAGTTAGCGGCCATGATGATGTTGATGACGCAGAGAGGACGGGCCGCGGCGGGATAGAATAAGAGCGTCTAATCTTCGGAGAACAGAGCTGGACGGCCTAATTGGATTCGAGGTCTAAACATGAGCCGCAAAAACTAACACCAAACCACTGCGCCGAGCCGCAAATTGGCTTCCGGTTGATTGGCGGCCACAGACAACTGTGCCGATCTTGTCCCAAATCTGCCAAAAACAGCTGGGAGCCGGAATCGCTTTGCTTCCGTGGCCAGACAGGCTGGGGGGTTCGGACTGGTGATTAAAAACTGAAAAGGCAAAGCAATTTGGGAGTGCTCCTAGAGCGTCCGATTGGCATCGTTTGGACAGGCCTAGATTGATGCCATCAAAACCGCAACTGGCTAACCCTATCGATTGGCGGAGAGAATGGATAAATTTTTTTTGATTAAAACTCCTCCCCCCGTGAGCCGCGCAATTTGATTTTTGACAGGCGGGCGGTAAAAGTCAAAGGGGAGAACTGTTGGTGTTTTTTCAATCGTTAGCTTTACGCAAAGCCTCAATCATACATGTCGTTGGGGGGGGGTAAAGGGGGGGCCGGCCCCCCCCAAGCCCGATTTTTCGGCAAAAGTCCCCCCCAGCGGATTTTTGGGGGGGGGACCTGAAAACCCACTTTTGGATTCCAAAGTAAAGGAAATTTTAGCGCAGACAATACATTCTGCAGTACAAAATTGGGTTTTCGGCTACCATACAACCCAAAACAGGGTTTTGTAAGGCTTAGAAATCCTAAACAGGGTTTTTAGACTGCTTAGAAACCCTGATTAGGGTTTTTAGGTTACTTTTAAACCCTGATTAGGGTTTTCAGGTTACTTTCAAACCCTGATTAGGGTTTTTAGGCTACTTTGAAACCCTAAACAGGGTTTTTAGGTTACTTTCAAACCCTGATTAGGGTTTTTAGGTTACTTTCAAAGCCTGATTAGGGTTTTCAGGTTACTTTCAAAGCCTGATTAGGGTTTTCAGGTTACTTTCAAACCCTGATTAGGGTTCTTAGGCTACTTTGAAACCCTAAACAGGGTTTTTAGGCTACTTTGAAACCCTAAGCAGGGTTTTTACGCTACTTTGAAACCCTGATTAGGGTTTTTAGGTTACTTTCAAAGCCTGATTAGGGTTTTTAGGTTACTTTGAAACTCTAAACAGGGTTTTTAGGCTACTTTGAAACCCTAAACAGGGTTTTTAGGTTACTTTCAAAGCCTGATTAGGGTTTTCAGGTTACTTTCAAACCCTGATTAGGGTTTTTAGGCTACTTTGAAACCCTAAACAGGGTTTTTAGGCTACTTTGAAACCCTAAGCAGGGTTTTTACGCTACTTTGAAACCCTGATTAGGGTTTTTAGGTTACTTTCAAAGCCTGATTAGGGTTTTTAGGTTACTTTGAAACTCTAAACAGGGTTTTTAGGCTACTTTGAAACCCTAAACAGGGTTTTTAGGTTACTTTCAAACCCTGATTAGGGTTTTCAGGTTACTTTCAAAGCCTGATTAGGGTTTTCAGGTTACTTTCAAACCCTGATTAGGGTTTTTAGGCTACTTTGAAACCCTAAACAGGGTTTTTACGCTACTTTGAAACCCTGATTAGGGTTTTTAGGTTACTTTCAAAGCCTGATTAGTTTTTTTAGGTTACTTTGAAACTCTAAACAGGGTTTTTAGGCTACTTTGAAACCCTAAACAGGGTTTTTAGGCTACTTTGAAACCCTAAACAGGGTTTTTACGCTACTTTGAAACCCTGATTAGGGTTTTTAGGTTACTTTCAAAGCCTGATTAGGGTTTTCAGGTTACTTTGAAACTCTAAACAGGGTTTAAGAACTGCATTCAAATCACTAAATAGGGTTTTTTAGTAATCTTATAAGTCAAAACAGGGTTTTGCGCGTGCCTCAGAATCGATATTAGGGTTCTCTGAACTATTTTTAGTCAATATAACGCATTTCAATCTGTATTTTATCGCTGAAGCTCATATTCAATACGCATTTTGAGCGCAAAACTGCTTTTTATTACATTCGTTGCTTCAATATTCGGTTTTTAAGGCATATTTTTCAACCGAAACAGGGGTTTTTAGGCATTTTTAATGCAGAAACAGGGTTTTAAGGCTTTTTTCGGCCCAAATAGGGTTTTGAAGCCATTTTTCGCCCCAGAATCCCTAAAAAAGGTCGACAAAACCCGCTTTTTACCCCAAAAAAAGGTCGACAAAACCCACTTTTGGACCCCAAAAAAAGGTCGCAAAACCCACTTTGGACTTGGTCCCAAAACCCTATTTGGGATTTCAAAAAGGTCCCCCCCCCACGGAAAAACCCAGCAACATGTATGGCCTCAATTTTGAATTGGACTACTTTTTTTGAAAGCTCTAACCGAACCATTGTGCAGGAAACAATTTAGGTCTAATTTGACTTCATTTCCGTCTTAAACATAAAAATTCTGATCGACGATAAGAGACCTTTATTGCTGCTATCAATCTTTTTTTGCTTGCACACACTCAGTAATAGGATTTTCAAACAATACGCAGTTTCTAAGCAGTTGTCAAATCTAATTAGCACTCGGCCGCCCACCCACAATTTCTTTATCAGCAGAGCCATTTGGCGAAATTTTTCACGCACGCCAATTTCGGGTTCATTTCAGTCTCCTTTCGCCATATTTTCGGCTTTTCGTTCTGCCACAATTTCTCGCACAGTTTGCAATAGCCATTCTTCTGTGAATATTCCCATGTCTGCCGCCATTTGTGGTATTTCAAGTATTCAGTGAAATTGCGGTCCAGGAATTTCAGATATTCGGCCAGCTGTTTCGGAGTGTCAAAATCGTCAGCGGCAATAAAAGAAGAGGGGGCAGCTATTGGACTTCCATAAATGGTCTTTTTCTCATAGTCTGCGCGTCGTAAAACAATCGGTACTACAAATAGGTTGATGCGATGGTAAAATTTTTCAGTTATGTAATCGTTGCAGACACTGTTTTCGAAGGAGAGATAAAATTTGTAGTCGTTTTTGAGCATCGCATCGCATTTTGAAGACCTACATTTGAGCGGTCCGCATGCACCATAAATGTCGATTTTTATATGCTTTTTTAGCTGATTTACGTAGAATTCCCGATTTGAATGCGTGTGGCAGTTGCTCACCCACCAGGCCACTAACTGAAAATGAAACAAGATTCTAAAAACAGAATTAATGAACCACACGAAAACAACGCAGCGTCACACCAAGCCATAGGGACACCGACAGACAAAACAGGATATTACTTAACACTGACAGAAACACGCCAGAACAAAACAAAACAATACACAGCTTGACACGAAACAAAACAACACGACACAACAAGACACAAAACACACAGGACGAAAACACGTGACGTATCACGATCCCACATGACATGATACAACAAAACATACACAGCACAACCAAACAGCTCAGATGGACAAACTGAAAAACGAACGGATGAACTCACAGACCAAATGATGGACAGACCAACGGATAGACCAACAGACAGGTCAAATGATAAACTGACAAACGGACGGATGGATGGACGGACAGACAGGCAGGCCAACCGGTAGACCAACTGACAGGCAGACCAACAGACAGCTCAACTGACAGAGAGACCAACAGACAGAGCAACTGACAGACAGACCAATGGACAGAGCAACTGACAGACAGACCAATGGACAGACCAGCTGACAGACAGACCAATGGACAGACCAGCTGACAGACAGACCAACAGACAGCTCAACTGACAGAGAGACCAACAGACAGAGCAACTGACAGACAGACCAATGGACAGACCAGCTGACAGACAGACCAATTGACAGACCAGCTGACAGACAGACCAATGGACAGACCAGCTGACAGACAGACCAACAGACAGATCAACTGACAGAGAGACCAACAGACAGAGCAACTGACAGACATACCAACAAACAAATCAACTGACAGACAGACCAACAGACAGATCAACTGACAGAGAGACCAACAGACAGAGCAACTGACAGACAGACCAATGGACAGACCAGCTGACAGACAGACCAAAAGACAGACCAGCTGACAGACAGACCAATGGACAGACCAGCTGACAGACAGACCAACAGACAGATCAACTGACAGAGAGACCAACAGACAGAGCAACTGACAGACATACCAACAAACAAATCAACTGACAGACAGACCAACAGACAGATCAACTGACAGAGAGACCAACAGACAGAGCAACTGACAGACAGACCAATGGACAGACCAGCTGACAGACAGACCAACAGACAGATCAACTGACAGAGAGACCAAAAGACAGAGCAACTGACAGACAGACCAATGGACAGACCAGCTGACAGACAGACCAACAGACAGATCAACTGACAGAGAGACCAACAGACAGAGCAACTGACAGACATACCAACAAACAAATCAACTGACAGACAGACCAACAGACAGATCAACTGACAGAGAGACCAACAGACAGAGCAACTGACAGAGCAACTGACAGAGCAACTGACAGACAGACCAATGGACAGAGCAACTGACAGACATACCAACAAACAAATCAACTGACAGACAGACCAACAGACAGATCAACTGACAGAGAGACCAACAGACAGAGCAACTGACAGACAGACCAATGGACAGACCAGCTGACAGACAGACCAAAAGACAGACCAGCTGACAGACAGACCAATGGACAGACCAGCTGACAGACAGACCAACAGACAGATCAACTGACAGAGAGACCAACAGACAGAGCAACTGACAGACATACCAACAAACAAATCAACTGACAGACAGACCAACAGACAGATCAACTGACAGAGAGACCAACAGACAGAGCAACAGACAGAGCAACTGACAGACAGACCAATGGACAGACCAGCTGACAGACAGACCAACATACAGATCAACTGACAGAGAGACCAACAGACAGAGCAACTGACAGACAGACCAACAGACAGATCAACTGACAGAGAGACCAACAGACAGAGCAACTGTTGTTGCCGATAACTTTTTACATATACGCCTTTTACACACTCAGGCACTTTACCCACAATCTTATTGATCACAAGCCCCAGTCCCACATATTTGTAGTAGGAAAAATGAATAACAAGTCAAAACAAGGTATGAATAACATGACACATGAATAACAAAGTCTAGACGACGCCAGACGTGGGTAGGAAAGCTAGAAAAGGTTACTAAAGCAGCTACATGGCAACATTCCTCCCCAAGCAAAGCTAATAGCTTTTCTTTAGTTGTGAAATAGGACGCTTGTTGCGTAGCCGTCTTTTAAGCAAAGCAAAGTATGACTTTGTAACATTAAACAGAAATTGCGAAATGATAGGAAGCATGGGCACTGTAATAACTAATATGATGATGAGCAAAATAGCCAAAGCAATTCCTATCAACCAATTGCTAGAAAATATACTAGCCAAAAACCCAATGTCAAAGTCGATTCCACGTTTTGCAGTTCCTTTTTCGGGGATGACGTTTGTAATATTTGCAATTTGCTTTTTGTCAATGAATACTAGTATTCCTTCCAAGTCAAATCTTGTTGTCTTAGCTGGACAGTTGACTTCACAAATTTCCTTGATTACAGCATGGTTGAAGTTTAGAGTAGTAACAGCCTCGGTGCCTTTAGGGTCACACAGTGTTGAAAATGCAGTGGAGCCACATAGTACATGCGCCAAAGCGGTTCCATGGTTAGTCTTGCAGCTGAACCTTAACTTTGCCCCCGTTAGACAACTGTAACAGCCACTGAAGTTGAGGGGTTTTATCTGGCACTGATTCTTGTCCGTTTTTGAAACAAGTCTCAGAGCTGCTAAGCTAACTTGTATTTCTAATGCTGCTACACTGTGGTACTGAGCTTCTAGGTCTTTGCCGCTTCCAGATATAGAGAAACCTTGGAGTTGTAACGGAATGAGCTTGTCCTGTTGTTTGAACACATCTTCCAACCTTAGGTCATTGCAGATACAGGAAACAGTTTTCTCTTGTGGGGTGCATTGACACATGTCTTTAGAGAAGTAGCAGTCAAATTTTTGAGCGCTCATCCGATTTTTGCATTGTAGACCACCAACAGTGCCTGCAACTGGCTGGCCTGCAGCTGATCCAGAGATCAGAACTGTTCTGACACCATCAGTTACAAAGGAGGTTCCAAGTATCGGAGTTGGAGGATTGGTAATGGAAACCAAAGTTATCTCAATCTCTTCAACGTTTTCTTTAATGCCAGGTTTAAGACGGACTGTTTGCTGACTGTGTCGTCCTTGTAGCTGAATCGTTCCAGTTGCTCTAACTTCGTATGTCCATATGGGGCATCGAAACATTTCAAACACAGTGTCACTTGTTGGCACAGCAAAAGTTCTGTAAAAGAGACAATCTGCAGAACAAACGAAACAGCCGCAACCCCAGCAACCACAACTTTCAACGCAATAGCTGAAGCCTGGGGCCTTGTTAGCTTCTTTTGGCAATTCCTCAATGAAGGTGTTTTTCTTTACACCTTGGCATGTTGTCCCAGAACAACTTCCTACAGCTGGACACCGCTTTATTGATGCAACACCCATTTTGTAGCTTCTTGAGAAGTAAAGGTTTTCAGGTTCACAGATCAGGCTGACATGATCGACTTGGATGGTCAATGTGCCAACAGCCTCGCCATCTGGATTCTGTATCAGGAGACAGCTGTCTTGTCCAGCTGGCACCAATGACATCCTTGTTTCCTGAGACACGGTACAAACCATTTTTCCTCCTTCTTCAACGATGCACTCTGATTGCTGGGCTTGCAACGCAGTCATCTGAGAACAACCTTGCACTATTGTGCACTGAACGCACATCAGAAGGCTGATTACAACAATTGTAGCTGTGCCAATTCTTGCCCTCATTAGTCGTTTTGAGTAGGAATTTTTTCTTGGGTTGCTTCCTTCTTGTCTATGACCTTCAGATGACTGGTCAGAGGAGGCTTCTGAAGCTATAGGATCGCTGTTGTCAAACCTCATGTACACAGGAAGGTACATGTCTTGATAAAGCCTGCGTTTGAAATGGTAGTACAAGCGAAACATTTGTTGGCAACAGATGTAGAAACAGTAGGAGACTCCATAACAGCTTTTCAGTATGCATCTTGCTCCCAGCAGAATGTAGTACATGGTGGCTGATACAACATAAACAAGCAGGAAACCCACTATTATTGTCCAATGGTTGGCACACTGAGGGTTGAATATGAAGTCCTTACAAACTCTGCATTTTATGGCCTCACAGAATGGTTCTGCTTTGCATTTCTTTCCTTCATGCTTTACAAGTGCCTCATTTTTCCAGAACTTCACGACAATCTCATGGTCTTGTAAGCTTAGTTCCAATGGAAGCATGAATGTTGTCTCTGTTCCTGGGAAAGCTGTTTGGAAACAGAATGGCTTGGAACACACTTCCACCATGTTGACAATCTTTTCATTATGTTCTATTAACACTCCACCTTGGATACATGTAACTGAGCATCCATCACAGGAGTCTTGAAACTGAATGAGTTGGCTTATCGGTCCATAGAAGCGTTTCAACACTAAGCCCCATGCCTTGACTGGTATTTTTCCGCCATCACTGTGAATGTAGTATGCGATGTCTCCCTTTGGGTAGAAGCAAAACGTTGAACCACTTTGGGCACAGTTGTGGTTTGCACAATAGGCTGTAGAGCCGATGATTACTCCATCTGTTTTGCCAACGCAGACATACTCATGTTCCTTTGCTTCTTCAGTGACGATTTGCAGGTTTCTAACAAAGTGTAAACTTTTGTCATACAACTGTATTTGCGCAAGTCGGGCATGTGTCGCTTTTTTGCTACAAAGTGGACTTGGTTTGAATGAGCAAATTCCACTCAACTTTGATTCTTCAAGAATGCGTTCTTGATCCCCTTGCCCTTTGGGTGCACTTTTGTCATCACTGAATGTGCAAGATTCAGCCCAAGTTGGACAAGAACACTCAGGGCCACAGCTTCCATCATGCTTGAGGTGTAGTCCTTTTCCACAGTCTGTTACTTTTGCACAGACTTCATCTGAGTTTACTCGCTGGAGAATAACCAGGCCTTTTTGAACACAAGACTGTGAAGAAATTTTGTTCCAGGGGCCCTCCCCAGAGCAAAGCGTTGTTGTACCGGCATCATGTCCATGGCACAGGGACAATTCTACACAGAGAAGCAATGTGATGAGAAGGGGGTACAGCTTGCTCAGTGGTCGTTTGATCACTTGGTGAGTAGGCAGTTTCACGTTTGCCGATCTCACTTCTTTGTCAGAAGACTGTATTAAATCTTGAATCCGTCCAATCTTCCAGCAACCTCTTGGAGTATGCTCTTCATGGACTAGTACCACATCTCCAATCTTAGGGGACTGGTGAGCTTGGATACATCCTTGTTTGTGACTCACTGTGTGCTGTTCTCTTAACTGCAGCAAGTATTCTTTGGCCCAGCGTTCCCAAAATTGCTCAAGCAACTTCTGACTTTTGCTCCAAAGTTGTCGCAACTTATCAGCATTTGAAACACTTGGCTGATATGCTGGCTGGATCTGCTTCTTCTTCAGCATCAAATAGAAGAGGGGCTCCAACTTTGAGAGGGCATAGAAAATCATTCGGAGTTAAAGGCTGTGGGTCATTAGAGTTGGATGACACAAAGGTCAACGGTCTTGAATTCAACACTGCCTCAATCTCCACTAGAAGAGTGAGCAGTTGCTCAAGTGTGAGCAATTTTCGTCCAACTGTTTTTCTGAGACAGCTTTTTACTGAACCAATAAGACGCTCATATCTGCCTCCCATCCATGGGGCAGCTTCAGTTATAAATTTCCATTGAATTCCTTTTTCAGAACAGTAGGAAGAAACTGTGTCATCTTGGACAGCTTGATTCAGCGTTGTAGAGCAAACTTGTTGGACAGCTTTAAACTGAGTTGCATTGTCACTCCATATAATCGATGGCTGTCCTCTTCTTCCAATGAATCTCCGCAGACAAGATAGAAACTGGGTAGCACTTAGGTCGAATGCGAGTTCTAGGTGGATCGCTCTGACTGCCAAACAGGTAAACAAGCAAATCCACACTTTGCTGTTTTCAGGGTGACCTCGGATCGTGATTGGACCCATGTAATCCAATCCAGTAGCGTGAAATGGGTTGCTCTTCTGCACACATTCTGCAGGTAGAGGTGCCATTCGAGGAAGCGAAAAAGGTCCACCTTTATACCTTCTGCAGGTTAAACATTTTTTCAGGATTTGGTCAATTGTAGATCGTCCTTTTGGAATCCATACTGCTTCTCGAAGTTTGGCCAATGTCTGTGTTGTGCCGATGTGCATTTGCTGTTTGTGAACTTGTTCCACAAGAAGCTTCGTAAAGTAGTGTTCTCTAGGCAGAAGTATTGGATGTTTTGTTGTTTTGGGGAAGCAAGCATTTTCCAGTCGTCCAAAACATCTGATTATTCCATCAGAATCGATGAACAGATCCAGATTTCGCAGTCGTGTAGCCTTTTTGTTTTTCAAATCTTCAGCAACGTCACTGAAACACTGTCTTTGGATGTACAGTGTCCAGAGTTTCTTTGCCAAATTGGTGTCCTTTGCTGTCATCAACACAAAACTGGTCTTGGTTTTCTCAGTGTTCAGTTGATAGAAGAGTTCATTTGCCCAAGTCGACTTCTGTGGTTTTGCTAGTTTGTTCCAAACAAACAGGGTCAAAATGCGCAGCACATATGCTGTGATGTGCAACAATCGGGTCAAACAAGAAAACTTCTCTATTTTGATGCCAGCAACAGTGTTGACTGCCGGGTCCACTGCTGGTAGTGCAAATGCAGGCTTTGATTTTTCTTCTTTGCTGATCTGTTCTTGAACTTCTGGAGTGATTGGTGGCAACTTGCTTTCAGGCCATTGAGTTTCTTCTGCTTTTAGCCACAGAGGGCCTTCCCACCAAAACTTGCTGGACACTAGGTCATCAATGGTTGAGCCACGAGTTCCTAAATCTGCAGGGTTGTGGTCTGTGCAAACATGGTTAAAGGTGACTCCAGGTACACTCTTGATCTCTTTGAGTCTGCGTTCCACGAACACAGCATGGCTTTTCATGCTGGAAATCCAGTACAGACAACAAGTGGAGTCGGACCACAGAAACTGCTTGATGATTGGCTGGTGTAGCTCTCGATTCAGGTATGCTATGAGTCGAACTCCAATGAGCACACCAAGTAGCTCAAGACGAGGCAGAGTGATTGACTTGAGTGGGGCTAAGCGCGACTTAGCAAAAACAAGTTGAACTTGGATGCTGTTGCCTTTTTTCTTTCGTAAATATGCAACTGCACAGTACGCTTTGGCTGAAGCATCCACAAACACATGCAACTGAACTTCTGATTCAAGTGTAAACAAGAATCGAGGGACCTTTACACTGGGGATCTTTGTCAGGTTGCTTAAAAGCACTTTCCACTCGTGCTGTAGTTGGTCTGAAAGTTCATCATCCCACTCAAGTTTTTCTCTCCAGAGAAACTGAGCAAACATTTTTGCACTGACTGTGACAGGAGTAAAAAGTCCCAATGGGTCAAAAACTGAAGCAATGATACTGATTACTGTGCGCTTTGTCACCACTTTTCTGTCATCAGGCTTTCGAAAGTGAATGCTGAGGGCGTCTTCTTCCACATTCCAATTGACACCAAGAACCGAATGTTGCTTGCCCTTCCCTTTTGCAAGGTCATCTTCAGCTAGACTACTCATCAGTTCTGGTGAGTTTGAAGCAAACTCCCTCAGGTTCCAGCCAGCATCATGGAACAGGGACTTGGATTTCTGGCTGAAGGATAGTGCTTCTTCCTCAGTGTCAACTGCAACAACAATGTTGTCAACATAAACATTGTTTTCGATCAGCTTAGCAACTGGACCACCACTTCTTTCCAAGTGAGTCCTCACCGTTTTGTTCAAAAGAAACGGACTGCAGTTGAATCCAAATGGTACTCTAGTGAATCGGTAGATTGTGAGCTTTGGAGCTGTACAAGTGTCCTCTTGATTCTTGGCATACCAGAAGAACCTTGTAACATCTCGGTCCTCTTCATTCAAGGCGATCATCAAAAAGGCTTTTTCTAGGTCACAGATGATGCCAACAGCATGCAAACGAAAGCGCATCAGTATTCCGGGTAAGTCATGCAACAAATCTGGACCTGGTAGGAGACAGTCATTGACGGAATTATTGTTTCTTGACCTTTTGGCAGAGGCATTGAACACCATTCTTGTTTTTGTTGATTTCCCAGGTGTCTCAATGACTTGTGAGGGTAGGTAATGTTCTCTGTTCCCAGGCTTGACAACTTCAGAAACTTCTTCAATTATGCCAAGCTGCTCTTGCTGATCAATGATCTCTGAACAGCGTTGCAACAAAGCTGGATTTGGTTTCAACTTTCTGACTTCTAGAGACTGAAATCTTCTGAAGAGCTAACTGCTTGTTGGTTGGGAGGTATTTAATTTTTATTGGTTTTTTTTTTATTTTTTTTTTTTTGTTTTGTTTTGTAATTTTTTTTTTTTATTTTTTTATTTTTTTTATTATTTTTTGTTTTTTTTGTGTGTTTTTTTGTTTTGTTTGTTTTTTTTTTTTTTTTTGTTTTTTTTTTTTTTTTTTTTTTTTTTTTTTTTTTGTTTTTTTTTTTTTTTTTTTTTTTTTTTTTTTTTTTTTTTTTTTTTTGGGAGGTCAACATTTTCTTTCCATGGGAATCCAACATGGTATCGACCATTTTTGAAGGATACTTTGGCGCTGAAGCGAGCCAGAGCTTTATCAGCATCACTTGAGACTGGATCATCTTTGATTCCGATCAGTTCAAGACTTGACCAGTCTTCTACATTTGGCGTGGCCCGATTGCAGCTGTCAGCCACTGTATAGTGGTATTGCTCTTCAACATGTTCGAGGCAGCCATTGAACAGTGAGCAGACCATGAGCTGTGGACTTTCATTCTTTTCAAACTGTTGAATCGATCCGGTGAGTATGTAGCCCAGCTGTGTAGGCACCAATTTGAGGCCAGAGGGTAGTTTCTTCATCCGTTTCTCCATGTGGATTAAATCCCAAAACAAGTCAGGCCCAATGAGCAAATCTGGACGGAACATCGTGTTTGCCTCAGGCATCGAATCAGCCAATTCTACCTCAGGAATGGCTTTCAAACAATCAATGTCACTAGGATCGATAGCAACTCGAAACAGCGAAGAAGTGATCCTTGGCACAGCATGTGCAAGAACTACACGAATTGCACCATCTTTCAGATGCATTTTAGCCTCAACGATTTTGGAGCATACCTCCTGTGGCTTTTCTGAAGCGAACGTTTGAATGGCTAGAACTTCTTCCTCTGTTTTCTTTAAGCCCAACTCTTCTGCAACTCTTTGAGTAAGGAATGTGTGCTGGCTGCCACTGTCCAACAAAGCTGTGACAATCTTGAACTTCGTTGGGTCTTGTGGATTGGAAAGCTGCAGTTTGGCTGTCATCAGAAACACACTCTGCTTGGGCTTTTCCGACACCATACTGTAGGAACTTGTGTAGGCTCCGCAAGCATTCTCTGGTTGAGTGTCTTCTGCTTTATTCATTTCGCAGCTACTGCCTTTGCTCTCTTCCACTTCTGAGTTGGTCACTCCAACAAATGGCTTTCGAGGCAAGCGTTGCTTCTCACTGGGAGTGCCGAATTTCTCGATACAAAGAGCACAGTGGTGATTTTTCTTGCTACAAAACTTGCAAGCGATCGTGCAACCTTGCTTTCTTTTAAAGCACTGAGCAGAAGTATGACCAGGTTGCAGACAACAAAAGCAACAATTCAGTTCTCTCAAACGATTACGTCTAGCTTGCAAGCTGGAAAATTGAGCGCAATTTTCAGACAAATGGGCATCATGACAAAAGTTACACAACACAGAACAACTTTTCTTAAAGGACACATTGGGTCGATTTCCAGAAATTTTCTGATTCTTGGTGTCCCTTCTCTGTCACTGTTGTTTGCTTTGAGACGTTGGAGAAAGTTGACTTACCAGTGCAGCTGGTAAAGCGGAGGTACCTGATCCTCTCGGTTGGAAATTCCGCGGTTGTTGTTTGTTATAAGCAGGTTTAAGTTCCACAGGCTTTTTGTGATTCTGGTGCTCCTCCACACGTTCCCGAATGGACTGGTGGTTCCACAGAGCATCCAGTAAGCTTTGCAAAGACCAGAAATCACCATCCTGCTTTTTAGTTTCAATTTCCAGATGAATTTCTCGCGGCAATTTGTCCAACACCTGACTGAGGATAGCATGATTGTCAACAACCTCTCCCAGGGTTCTCAGTTGTCTGAGTATGCACTCAAGCTCATGGATGGAGCTTTTCAACTCCTGTGGGCGCCGTATTTTCAAGTCTCGAAATTTGCTATACAGTCTGTGGATCCTTTTTTGTGGATCTCCGTACAACCGATATAGTATTGCGACAGCATCAGCATAGTTCGCATTTGTAACAGAGAGCCCGGCAATTGCATTTGCAGCATCGCCAACTAGCAAAGACTTCAGCTGACTAAACTTTACCACATCCGGAAAGGGTTGAGTATGCACAGTCGCCTCAAATGGATCCCAGAAATCAGACCATTTTTGAGGGTCACCATTATATTGCAGGAGTTGCAATTTTGGAGTTTTTATGTATGAGGGAATGGTGGGTTGTGCAGCTCTTGGAGTTGGCTGCATAAACCCATTTGAATTTTGCATAGGTGGAGGTATGAATGGATGTCGGAAGGGGCCCTGAACATTTGCTGCACCATTTTGAGCCCATGGTTGAAAAGCACTTGTTTGAGGGGGCTGAGCGGAAAAAGGTTGTGGTGCTGGTTGTGGTGCACTTGGGGCTTGAAAGTTCCAAGGAGAAGGTGTTTGACACTCACGGGAAACCGTTCATTGGCGAGATTCAGCACGAGAACTGGCCTGTGGACTGAATCCACTTTCCTGCCAGTAAACATCAAGTTCATCTACAAGAGCATCCCAACGTGCAAGTGCTTGTTCTCCCAATTCTATTGTTTCCCTTAACTGAGCATTTTCATAAATGGTGTTTTCCTCGGACTGCTCTTCAGCTTTTAAACTATGGATCAGCATGACCCAAGCATTCTCTTGGTCGACAAGAAAATCCAAAGTTCGGTGCATCATATTCAAATCTTGTTTCAAATTTTTTCTCATCGAAAGCAACCGTTTTTTCCTGTCAGCATGGTCCTCATTACCGCTGATTCGAACAATTCCATCTTCCTTGTTGGCTAAGTTTTTTACAGTGGTTTTTCTTGGGGCAATCAACTGTCTTATAAAACCACTTCCGCTTCTCTTGGACTGCATGGTTATCAGCAACAGCAAATGAAAGTTATAATCCTGCCGCTGTCGCCAGTTTGTTGTTGCTGATAACTTTTTACATATACGCCTTTTACACACTCAGGCACTTTACCCACAATCTTATTGATCACAAGCCCCAGTCCCACATATTTGTAGTAGGAAAAATGAATAACAAGTCAAAACAAGGTATGAATAACATGACACATGAATAACAAAGTCTAGACGACGCCAGACGTGGGTAGGAAAGCTAGAAAAGGTTACTAAAGCAGCTACATGGCAACAGCAACTGACAGACAGACCAATGGACAGACCAGCTGACAGACAGACCAACAGACAGATCAACTGACAGACAGACCAATGGACAGACAAACTGATGGACAGACCAACAGATACACAGACCAGTGGAGAGACCAACTGACAGACAGCCCTGCAGACAGAACAACTGAAAGGCAGCACAACTTATGGACAGATGAACTGACAGACAGACCGACGAACAGACAAACTAATGGACAGACCAATGGACAGGCCAACTGAATGTTTGACAGACTGCCTGATGGAAGCACAGACAGACCGATTACAATACAGACACGGACTGACAAATGAACAGACTGACCAATCCATGGACAGACCACTGACGGATTGGCAGACAGACCAACCGATGGAGAGACAAACAGGCAGTCTGAAAACAAACCCAGACAGACCAACAGAGACAGACAGACCAACGCACAAGTACCTTTGTTTTATTCCTAACAATCTCATGAATATTATCCTTCAAAGCAGTTTTCCTCTTTGTCAAAGATCCCCAAGAATGCCAAATATCTGAGCTGGGTCTATAGGTCATGGACCAATTGAAGAATCCACGAGCTTTCTTCCAGTTGAAAAAACTGTGGACAGGCGACTCCATCAAAAACAGTACATAGCGCTGCCACCAATGTCTCAGTTTGGGAATCTTTTTCAAGTTCCACCGCGGCTGTCGTATGTGAAATAAAACAGCATCTGCTAGTGCAACCAAGCTTTTATTTCTCGAATACACACACTTTTCTCTGTATTCAGGACAGAGTTCACGAGAATACTGCCAAATTTGCTCAAAATTCATGCTAAAATAGCCGGTCCAGTCGATAATTAGTTTGGGAGAAGAGTAGTTAGGACTGTTAATAGTGGTTACCAGGCTAGTATAGTCGAAGTGATAACCGAAGTGCGGTAGGAAGCACACAAATGTTATAAGAGCCGCAGCAAGAAAAACAGCAAAAGCTTTGATTGGCAAACTTGTCATCGAGTTTCGGTTAAGATCTGCAATTAAATAAAGAACAGAATTTGCGAACAAACAAGCACATCAAAAACTTATTATTTACTCAAGTTTACAGGTTTATTAATGTAACCTTTCAGTTGAGTGTACATACAGTGTTGGCCATAAAAAGACCGCCTGGCGTTTTTTCGAGTTTTCCGAATAATTTCAAATGGCCGCCATTTCGTTAATTCTTAACCTAATGGAAAGATTTTTGCCACGAATACTATTATTTGTTCGAAGTTTGTTTTGTCCAATTCCTCTAGCCTTCTGTAGCCTAGAGTTATGCCCTTCCGAAATCAACTGGCACGAATTTTCACAGGTCAAATTTTAACATACAATGCACATACGTATTCGGATATCTCACAAATACTTCATCCGATCTTCCCCAAATTTTGCAGTTTAACCAACCTATGCATTGACCTAAAATCCAGCAGAGGTCAGTTTTCTAGCACAACAGGTTAAAATCTACAGTTTCGTTTGGCCAAATTGTGTCCTTAAAATCTGGCGGATGTTTACTTTCAGTAAACGTAAAAAATTTGCCTCCTCAAAAATGAGGGCGTTATCGCCTGCACCGAAAACAGAGCTAGCAGAGCAAAGCAGAAGAGAGAGCAAACTAGTGGAATCATATGAAGGATTCGTGATGTTCACGTTTGATGTCTGAAAATTCGTGTCAGTTCATTTTTGGATAGGGCCTAACTCATAGATACAGAAGGCTAGCAAAGCAATATATAGCTAGCCAATAATAACAATAAAATAATAATAATAATCGTGCCAAAAATCTTTTCATTCGGTTGAAAATTGACAGAATGGCGGCCATTTGAATTTATTCGAAAACCTCGAAAAAAGGTACATAGTGGTCTTTTTATGGCCAACACTGTATATCTACATCCGTTTGAATGTCAGATTAACCACTGGCGGTCAACCGAGAATATTGTCCTTTCACAGGTGCACTGATAATCGTCGCTCTGCTTAGAAAAACAAACTGTCCTCTGGACCGGACAATAGACCAAAATAGAACAAGCGTGGGCGCGCACAAGTTGACACAAGGACGGGCAGTGTAGAACAATGGGGGACAACTTGTGTAATAATACAATGACCGTTATGAAGCATACATGTAACAGGTTAACCGCCGAAGGGGGGGTTGGGGGGTCTGGCGCCGGCCGGGGGTTCTGAGCCAAAGTTTTGGGAGGGGGGTCGGGCACTAAAAAACGCTCAAAAATCGAAATTTTTTGGCTAAAAATCGCCAAAAATCGCTAATTTGGGCTGAAATACAGCTAAAAAGTGCTGTTTTGCAGGAAATTTTGGCAATTTTTGTGTCTGAAGTTGTAAAAAACTGTAAAAATTTGCTCCAAAATTTACTTGCCAGAAACATCGGAGGGGGGTCGGCGAAATCGTCTCGGGGGGTCCCCATCCGGGGGGTCTGGCCTAAGTCGGGTGGGAGCAGACCCCCACACCCCCTGTTACATGTATGTTATGAAGCAACCGTAAACCTCAACCCATTTGAATGAAAGATACATAGATAAATTGTGGAAAGACTGTTGAAATTTATTATTGTTAAGATACTGTGCTTGGTTCCTGAGATATTTACCCTTAAAGTCGAAACAGATTTTGGCAATAAACAAGAGCGATATTATTACTCCATTCCACTAAATAATAAAACAGATTCTCGCTTTAAGGTCCTACCACAATATGTGACAATGTCTGAATATAAGAGAGGTCAAAATATCAGTCAAATTCCAGACTCACATACTGTACATGCAATGATACTAGCATGACAGACTAACAAACCGAGTCGAATCCTGGATTTAGACAAGAACAATCATCCTCATAACTACTGTCCCGCTCACAAAATGCTCAACCAAAAGCCAAAATTTGTCCAAAAGGCCAAACGGCAGGCAGAGCCAACATTTGCCACCAAAGGCAGAGGCTTGTTGCACGCTAGAACACGGGCCGATTATGCAACAGCAGACCTCACCATTTTTTAGCAAAAGCTCACCAGATGTTTGGTGCACTAAATGGCGAAATGCAATCAGATCTGTGGCAACTGGCACCAAAAGCACCAACTCACGCGTGCAAAGTATAAGAGGCACCAGGCAACATTTGGTCAAAGCTTAGTGTTCGGTTGAGCCATTTTTTGAGAGCGAGACTGTGGTATGTAGGATGGCTATAAGCATAGCAGTGAGTGCAGCGCGGCCGGCCAAATCGATTGGGTTAATTTAGTTCAGAAAGCTGTTTTGGGCTTATTTTTTACCTCTTGTCATTTGCAGTTCCGATGTTTTTAAATGTATAACAGCTGGCTTTATTTACTTAACTCATCCTTTAGTGCAGCCAGTGTAACGTTATTTTGGGCCACGTCATACATACATGTAACACATCTGGGGTCCGGCCTGGAGGGGAGGGGATGCCGCAACAGCATGGCTAGAGTGGCTGGCAGTAATAGAAGGGAAACGTCAGAGATGTCGAACGGTCGCGGTCGGGGGATCGCGAAATTGACCACATACAGTAGGTCTGATTGTAGGCCGCAAGGCAAAGCAAATTTTTGCGACTTTTTACAATTTCAGAAACAAAAGAATTCCAAAATCACCTGTAAAACATCACTTTTAAGCTGTATTTGAGCCCAAATTAGCGATTTTTGACGATTTTTAGCCGAAAAATTGGGATTTTTGAGCGTTTTTAGTTTCAAATCCCCTCCCTAGAACCTCTCCCTCAGACCCCGGCCAGCGCAGAACCCCCAAAACCCCTTCGGCGGATGACCTGTTACATGTACATATGTCAACATCCTTGTAAAATAACAAAAAAAATGATTTTTAAATTTATCTACTAAAAACCTGTTTTCACTTAGCATTTTTGTGCGAAATTACGAAAATCTAGCGCAAAATACCGAATTTGTGTTCAAAATTCACGCTAAACTAGCTTGTACCATGGATAAAATCATTTTTGTATGTCAAAAATTAAGCTTAAATTTAAAATTTGAAACGAATACGTTGGAAAGTATCTAAAAACTACAATAAAAATCAAATTATAATTCACTTAGCGACAGTACTACACGCAGATGTCAGCGCGAGCCTACAAAAACTCAACCGGCTTTATCATAAATAGTAAGGTGAAGGTAAGATGGCTGGACGTGATTGAGAGCATAACGCCTGGCAACAGGACAAAACAACTTTCTGAGACGCGCTGTCCATCAATAGTTAATTTGTTAGGCATCAATGAACAGAGCTCAAATTCAGATACCTACAATCCAAATTCCAACATAAAACGCTCTCAAACGGAAGTGCATGTTTGTGCCGAAAAGTGAGTTTTGCCATGAAACCCCTACCAATACCTAATACCAACAGTTTATCTATCTGCTGAACTGAATGGGGCAAGGGTTTGTGGTTTCAGAAGTCTTTTTAGGTACAAAAAAGAAATGAGCGTTGGCAGAAGAATCTCGTAAAAATTCAAACTACCCGAGCCGAGCACAGTACGCAGGTATACAGTGAAATGCACAAACAGAAGGCCGCTCTTTAAACTCTCATTTGGATTCAGCTTTTGATATAAATAATTCTGCTCTCCGCTAATACGAAGCACCGACCACAACAAAAGTTATAGTTTGATGTATGTATAGTGTTATGTAGATGTCAACTTTAAGTTTGTTTAATGAGCTTGATGATACACCCTATTTAGAGAAATAAATAAACTGCAATCAATGACCAAATTCTAAAATGAAACTCCGATGTTTGCCCCGGTCGGGCCGGTAAAAACGGGGCTAGTCGCACATTTCGACCGCAGTCTAAAGAAATATAGAGCAAGTCAAAAGCCAGTCGGAGGTTTTTCTACAACTAAACCAAAAAACGAAAATTAACTGGGGCCTCCTTGAGTATGTGATGGCGAAAATATTCAGCAGCATGCTATGCCGATGAGATGAGGTCTGGGTACTGGTTACTGTTGGCAAGTCCGACTTGAACCTGGACTTATTAATAGGTTTTTAACCTGAAATCTGTGGACTTGAACCTGAACCTGAACCTATTTCATTTCAGCCGGACTTGAACCTGTTTCGTTTTTCTGGACTCACTCAATAGGTTCAAAATTTGAGCGAAAATTTAGGCAAAATTTGTCAAATTTTCGGTCGGATTGCACAACATTTTCATGGTTTCTTGTTTTTACACCTATTTTTCAAACTGAATATGCGAGAAAACGAAACCACTGCCCCATAAAATGTGGTTTTCGTCTTTCATTACTAGAAGACAGGCTTATATAGCTCAGAAAAGTTGCGAGCAGTGCAAAATTTCAACAATTCTTGAAACTATCAGTGGACTTGAACCTGAACCTATTGTCCAGGTTTTTTAGATGATGGACTTGAACCTGGACTTGAACCTGAAATTTCGATGTTGGACTTGACTTGAACCTGAACTTATTTTTTTAACCCCGGACTTTCCAACAGTAGTACTGGTCTTAATTATCGAAATTGCTAGCACACATATAACAACAGGATTCAAATCAAATTTCTTCACGGCAAATTTCTTTTTCCGGTAGCTATCGACAAAACGTCTTTTCCGATAGTTTTAAAATCGGTGTGTAGCAGGGGGTTAATGGAAACTGAATAAAAATCAAACTGTTCAGATCAAGTATAGAATGTTTAACTACAGTAGATTTACCTAGTGAATTACTGTAGCAACTGTTTTAGTCTTTTTGTGGTATTTGAACATAACACGGTTCGTCTTTCTGTGCCAACACATTTTATCCACAAAATTTAAGGCATGCAGTGGTTGTCAAAAAACCGGGAATTTACTTCCAGCTTTAGTTTGAGCAGACGGATGTTTTAGCTCTCGACATCACGTGAAAGAGCCCGCAATGGCCGATCGATTGGATGTTGACCGATCAAGAAGAACCCTCTGAGTCGGCTACTGTGCAGTAACACTTAAAAATGAGCAAGCTTGGGACACTGCGATTTTCTCCTGTTTTTTTCAGGTTTTCAGTATTTTTTATGGCTTTTGCCTCAAATTCAGAACGGAAAACGTGTGCTAAAGTTTCCCACAAAGCCCGGCGTGCCTCCGTAACCATTATTTCAAGGCTGCATGCCATACTTGAAGGGAAAGCGCCGAGAGGTTCGTGCTTGACCGATGACCAACCAATCGATCGATCATTTCGCGCTCTTTCAAATGAGACCAAGAGGTAAAAGATTCGTCGGCTGAAACTAAAGTTGGAAGTAAATACCCGTTTTTTTTTCAACCGCCTGTACTGTACGTATGTACACAACGCGAAATGCAACAGGCGGAGGCCATTTCATAAACTTGTAAGTTCGGGCTAAAAAAGCTAGTTTACAGGCAATTTTAGCAGTTTTCGATTCTGAAAATGCACAAAACTGCAAACAAATGTGTCCCAGGAAAACCTGGTGAGGTCTCCCAGTCCTTATGGACCCCTTTTTCTATGTACATACGTACAATAAACCATCAGAGATAAGCAATATCTTTCAAGCCCAAAACATCCCTCAACGACTCTTTGCTTATACCTCCAGACTGAGGCAGGGAACGCCGTACAGCCTCTTGTACACTCAACAAGCACAGAAATCTCAGAGACGGTACTCTAACAGCATAAAGACTAAGCCATTCAGAGCTGGGCTTCTGCACAACCAACAACCCAGCCTCACAAGCCAATCTAGACTTACCATTCACAACCCCAATATCACCTATCAAATTATCAGCACCGATACCCAAACATTTCTCGTCTACTGCACACAATCTGTTAGTTCCCTGCCAGAGACCGGTCATGTACAAGTTTTCAGTGCTGGCTAAAGGTCTGACCGACGATACAGGATAGACCGGTAGTACGTTTTGGCCAAAAACTCTTTGAATTGTGATCCTTCGCTCAAAATGATAGGCAGTTAGTCTGTAAGCTGACGTTTCCGACAGACCACCCAAGTACACAGAATGCTGCGTAAAAGTAATCCAGGAAAATCGGTCTGCCACCAATTCTATCAGGAGAACTGCACCTGAAGAAGTATTTAGCTGAAATATCTCAATTCGCCCTTGTCTGCTGTCCATTCCCGCCGCAATCCAGCCTAGACAAGTTTCCGCAAACTTCCACGAAATGTATAGTCTCGGTCTGTGCTCAAAATGGGTGACCATATCGTCGCGTACAAACAATGGCAGTTGAATTTCTTCCGATTTTAACGTTTTCAAGTCGAGAAGAGTTAGACTAGGGAACCTTTGGTTTGGGTCGCATTGGTAGAGAGCAATTTTGGTTCCTTTTAGGTTAAAGGTAACGAACCAGTGCCTTCGCGAGGTATCGGAGAGTCTGAGAGTAGTGAAATTGTCCCAAGAAGTCGGAAAAGTTGGCTCCACTCGCCAGAAAGACATAAAGGTGCGATTGTTGTATCTACCTGGAGAAGCAGTTTCGGAGATTCGCTCCCAGAAGTAGATTTTCTGGTCGCGGACACTTATTCCAATCAAATTTCCAAATTCAGGCGCCTGCAAATTGGTTTGCAGACGGTTTGGTATGCGAATGTTGCACAGCATCCTTTACCGAAAAAAAGATTGATAGATTTTTTGTGTATCACGTGGTGTAACTGGTGTACAGTAGTGTAAAAGGGTTTAGTCGATTCTAGTTTGTTGTCTCGCGTGTTATTTAAGGCGCGTTGTTTAAAGTCAAACATAGTGCCAGTCCTGCGTCAGACTGGTGTCAGTGAAGCAAACTGCTCTTGCAATTCATTATGTGGTCAAGTTTGTGATATTTTAAAGGCTGAGATTTTGTATTGTTTTCTTCGTTTGTTAGTTAGTTAGTTAGTTAGTTAGTTAGTTAGTTAGTTAGTTAGTTAGTTAGTTAGTTAGTTAGTTAGTTAGTTAGTTAGTTAGTTAGTTAGTTAGTTAGTTAGTTAGTTAGTTAGTTAGTTAGTTAGTTAGTTAGTTAGTTAGTTAGTTAGTTAGTTAGTTAGTTAGTTAGTTAGTTAGTTAGTTAGTTAGTTAGTTAGTTATGTTTTGTTTTGTTTTGTTTTGTTTTGTTTTGTTTTGTTTTCGGTTAGTCATCCATTTTGCTAGGTTCAGTTTAAAACCGCTTTCTTCTCTCAACTACCCATCCCTACCCACTCTCATCTCAGTTCTTTTTTCGCTTCCAAATAGCTCGCCACCCCGGGCGCCATAACAATCGATCAAAGCAAACAAATTCCAGCCATTAAAGGCATCAACTGTCGTTGCTACGATATGATAGCTTTAGAAGCAAGGCAAAAGCCGCCGTTCATTTTTTTGTTTTTCAGCTGCTACCGCCGCGCACTGGATTATTATGCCGGCTAGTGTGGGTTTGTATATTCAAATATACATATACAAATTTGTATATATATACAAATGTTTTGGATATACATATACATATACATATACAAACGGACTGTTGATGCAATATTCAATATACATATACAAACAGACTTGATATACAAACGGTTTGTATATTTTCATTTGTATATTTTTGCAGTAAGTAGTTTAGCACATTTTGGCCACTTTTGTATGGTAATTGAGATATTTTTACAGCTTCTTTGGGTGTTTTTGTATTTTGAGCCTATGTCTTCAACTTTTCCAGAAGAATTTGTTAAATTTGCGGTTTAGCCTCATCTGCATTAAGACCAAATATTATTCATATTCGTTTTAGAAGTATTTCGCAGTGAGTTTTTCTGTTTGAAACGAAAAAATGGAATAGTAGGCATGCTCAACGACGAAATTGATAATCGAATACCGCACGTTTCCTTTTTCGTTTCATCCCAGTTTTAAACGTGTTATTATTTTTTTCAGATAAACCCGTTCATCCATTCTCCCTATGATGCGTAATAACGATTTCAGGGGCTATTTCTGCTTAAAACTATACCTATGTACGAGCTTAAGCCAGAACCTAAGCCTTAACATACCTGTTAACCTAAAACTAAGGGGTGTACCTAAAGCGTAAGTTTGAATTTGTTGCTAGTATTTGTATTACTTAAAGATTTTCGAAGACCGGTGACTTACCCACATCGCACAAAAAATTTCTTGATATTAGAGATCCTAAAAAGCCTGAGTTTTAGCAACAACATAAATTTTAGCTGGTAAAAATCTTAGACTGAGGGCAGTATCACTTAATAGAGTTCGCACCGGTTGGGAGAACTGCCTGAAATCGGAATACACTCATGCAATTTGAGAATATTTCATGTTGGCTAGCCCTACAACGCCCTACCATATGACAATGACACCCGTCATGGTACCCCTAACCCACCTGGTTTGTCGAATTCATGGTTTCCAGCAGAAAATTTATAATATTCTTAATATACAAATATACAAAAAAATATGCAATATTGAAATTTTGTTTGTATATGTATATATACATATACATATACAAACTAATGTGCATTTGTATATATACATATACATATACATATACAAATGAAGTAGGCATATATGTGCCCACGTTAATGCCGGCTCGGCTAAGACCGCTAATAGGGCAGAGACAGTGTTAATGGCGATCTGGCATTTAATTAAGATTCGGTTGCGCAACCGGCCGCCCCCATTTCCGTGTTTTAATCAAGTCCCAATTACGGATTCTCTTTTATCTTAATAGTATTTGAGCCGCGGGCGGTGTGCAATGGCTGATATGCCCTATAGCAACGGTTTACGGCTGGCGTTTGATGAGCTATAAAAAGTGTCGTAAAACCATAATTCTGCGAAGGTGAGAGATTGGGTCGAGGTTAGAGTGGTGCTGTTTTATTCTCGCATGCCCTTTGGCTCTATTGTTACTGTAATTTTGTTACTACCCGCCAATCTGGTGCCACCCCCGGTTTGATCGCATTATCGGCTCAGGGCAGAATGGTACTACGTAGGGACGTATGTACTGTGTAGTCTCTATATGTACTGTATTTAGTCTCGAGTTTTAGGCCGATTAATAAATTAAGTGGTTGGCAGCGATTTATAAGGTGCCAGTGCACCCGGTTGACAAGTATAAATCCTTAATTAAAGCCGGAGGATAAAAATACAGACAGATTCACATATCCCGTCCGCTTTCGCAAGCTCAGAACTTTTTTGTTTGTGGGTCGAATCGGCTGATTTTTGTACATGATACGTCTGCATGCATACTTGAAAACGGGCAATTCTGTCGGAAACTGAAATCTCCGACTTGCTGCTAGCAATATTTGGCTAGTGCGCGATTAGGATAGTGTTTTGGTGTTGATGAGATTCTAACCATAGAAACCATAGCACCATAACATGCAAAAAATTTACCAAAAACTTGCTTCACAGAAAAGCCCTCTGTTACATACGGTAGATGACCAATGATTTGATTAGTTGTACCATTGTTCCACCTGGCTGCCTAAATCCTCAAAGATTGGCAAACCAGTATTACTCTGTGAGTGAATTGAGGCGGCGATATATTTCCCTGTTCAACCTGTGTGCCATTTTCAATTTCAAAGCGGTGCGAGCCAACTTTTTGCCCATCCATCACTGCAAATCCCTTTGAACTAGCCGAAACAACCACCTACCGATATGCCGAGGCGGCAATTCGGCGCAAATTAGCGTTTCTGCTCGGGCAACAGTTGGCGTGATTAGGTTCCGGTCCGCGAGTGCTTCGCTTATTCTACTTTGACCTGGCCGTGCCAGTGTCTTATCTGACCGGCCCAAACCACTAATTAACTGTCGCTCTAACAGCTCATAAAAGGACAGGCGGCAAAAACCGCTCAACCCTAAGCGATTGGCTTATGTTTCGAACGCCGAAGCCATTCGGCGACATTTGGCCTTATACTGGCCGCTTGTAAAACTGAATGGCGCTATTTTGTTAGCTTGTTAGGCCTTTCCCAATCATCCCTGTCCTTCTGGAAGAACGAACCTATTGTATTCGGAGCGTTTTTGTTCGTCATCATCATTTTTTGCAATCTCAGATCTCGACGAACAAAAAGGTTGTGCTCGTCTAAAAGACAAATTTGTTCAAGGTATAGACGAACAAAAAGGTGTTCGCCTGACAGACAAATTTGTCCAGAGTAGACGAACAAAAAATTTATGTTCGCCTAAGAGGCGAATTTGTCTGCACTATAGACGAACAAAAGGTTAGTGTTTGCCGATGGTCTAGGCGAACAAAAATTATACTGCTCGCCTAAATTGGTAATACTAAAGGGGCTAATAATGTTCGGAGCACGGACGGCCAGTAAAACAGAATGGCTTCATGTGTTAGCTTGATAAAGAGGTGATTAGTCGGCCGGCCGCCGTCCGTTAATGGAAATCGTGCTAGGAGCCCGGAGACCTTGACAAGTTTTTGCCAGGTTTCCTGCCTTTTGAGGGCTGTTTTTAAGGCGCACGCCAGTTGTAGACAACCCGGTGGTCTATAAATCTGCAGGGCGTTGTTTTTTCAGGCCGACCGGCCATTTGATTTAGTGGCTACAGGTGGTTAGAGTCTAAGAGTAAACAATGTGTTCCCCAATTTGTCACTCATTTGTTAAGGCCGCCGCCCGTCTCTGACGGCTGGGCCCGTCTGTCCGTCTCTACATACTCCTACTGCCTCTGTCTAATTTGTTTTGGTCAGTTTTGACTGGTTGGGGCTTTTTGGCTCAGAAATTATTATTTTAGCTTATAATGCCCTTTGGTAATTGAATTTTACCTTTCCGTTGTTGTTTATTCAAGACATATAGGTGTTTTTAGAAGCGTTTTGTCTTCTTATGCTTGTTTTTGCTAATATGATAATAATAAGCATAATGTGGCTAATTAGAATTGCAATTTTTAGTGTTATTACCGGTTAAAACGTGTAAAAACTACAACTTTGAGCCCCGCTACTAGTAGCGGCTCCAGTACTAATAAACTGACTCAGAAGTCACTATTAATTTTTAGCTCAAAATTCGTTTAAAAGGCTTTTGTAACCGAATTTGACGTTTGCTATGCTGATTTAGGACAATTCGATGTTCTTAGAAGCCCTTTTTGTCATTTTTTGCTTGTTTTTAGTTCTAAACCGCTATTTGGCCTTCTTGTTGAGTAAAACTTGCTGAAAACGTTCTACCAGTTGTTCAGGGGCTTTTTTGAATTTTGTACTCCTACCAGAGGCCGGTTACATATACTATAGGTATGTTTGCCGGTCACGGAAGAATTGTTATCCTTCTATGCACACCTGACAAGGTCGTAATCAAAATTGCGTCCTCAATTTTCACTACCCCCAACGGTGCCGAGAATAAAATATGCAGTTTGATTGTCAACAATAGGGCGATGGTGTGACATCTTTGTCGCATTGGTATGATTGATGTGTGAGTTGGGGCCGACCGACCAACCTGCTACACCTATCAGACGCCTCAATCTTTGCCGCGGCACCTGAAACCCTCTCTCTATTCTGTTTGAGCAGAGACTTTTGGCCATTAGGGTTAGGCCGGTCCGATTTCTGTGTCTTTTTGCGCCGGCCGTGCCGCCCATTGTTTCCGGCCGAACCGGAGTTGAACTAGCGATTAGAGCCAAAAACTAGTCGCGAGCCGATTTAGGACCGCGTTTTCTGGGCCGAATTTGCGCTGCGAGGACGCTTTTTGCCCTAATTGGACGCTAGCTGTTTGAGGCCCATAAATTGTCGGATAACTGTGCTGGAAGGTGAAAGTATGTATAGGCGATGGAGTTTAGACGGCCGGCTGGGGTTTGTTTTTCTGCCGAGTAGATTTGCTTGTTGACCTAGCCATTCTTACTCCTGTATTTTTTGTTTAAATGACCGATTTGAGTGCTGTCTAACGTTTGGATCACTTCCGCACATGCCTTTGCCTTTTCTTTGTGAAGTTGATGCGATTTTTAGCTAAACAGCAAACGTTTGGCAACCACGTTTTCTACAAAACAGTCATAACGTCATCCAAAACTAATGAAGAATTGACTGATAATATGAAATTTTGTAGTCTGAGCTCAAAATAATCCATTTCCAATTTGTATAGATCAACCGATTAGCCAGAGTATTTTCAATGAAACCTGAAACTTTCAGCAAAGTGCATCAAGAATTGATTGAGATAGAGTATTTTGAATTCTGACTTGTAAATGTTTCTATTTTACGGTTTTATAAAAACTGTTCAACTAAATAACACCAGACGTTTCCCGCACCATTTTCAGTAAAACCTGAAACTTTCAGCCTAATCTGTCACTAATTGATTGAGATACAGATACAATTGAATTTTGCCCCAAAATGTTCATTATGATCGTTTAATTTTCGTAAAAGCGTTTCACCAAACACACCAACCGTTTGTTCACCACATTTTCTACAAACCAAATCAGTCAACAATTGACTGTGAATTCTTTAACCCAAAAAGTGCGTCGGACCGGCTGGCCAACTGTTTCTCTGGTCTTTGTCTAGAGTCCATTACCGATCAGAACAATAATGTATGGTAATTTGAGAGGTCCCCAGAGTGCGTGCGACAGGGGGCGGCGCAGTTGGCGTGACTTGTACGCAAATTAGCTTCATTTGCAGATTCGCCGTCCCCCGAGGACGACTGCTTAGTCTGCCGTTAATGAAGCGCTTTTTCTAAAGACAAGATGAGGCTGTCCTGGACGGCGCTTCTTCTCTCCTCCATTGGCCTCTCCGCTGCCTATGCCATCGAGAAAATAAACTGTCAAAACAACCACCACGTTCAAGCCAAGTACTGCGCGGCCGATTTCGGTACGACTTTTTTTAATTGATCAGATCTCGTTAATTACAGCTTTATAGGTTGTCGAGTAGGTTTCATTGTCTTCTGCTTTTTCATTGTCATTTACAGGGTCCGACAAAAAAAACAACCCAGCAGATTTTTTGTTGTAGCAACCGCGAATCTCAACCGATTTGAATAAATCCTTTTTTGAACGAAAGATTGATAAATTCTTCAAAGATTGGTGCAATTTTTATTGAGATTCACAGTTTAGTTCTTGAGATATTTGCCTTCAAAGTCGAAACAGATTTTGGCAAAGAACAAGAGTGATTGCGTTGCATTTCATAATAAAGCAGATTCCTACTGCTAGGGCTAATGATACTTTAGTGTTGAAGTAAACCGAGTTTCTGTGTCACCAGTAAAGCCTCCAATAGCCCTTAGCAGTAGCAGGAATACGTTTTATTACGAAGAGCAGAATAATAAAAAATCGCTCTTGTTCACTGCCAAAATCACTGTTTTGATTTTGAGAGCCAATATCTCAGGAACTAAGCAGAGTACATTAATGAAAATTTCAGCAATCTTTTAAGGATTTATTTATCTTTCATTTAAAAAAGGATTCATTCAAATCGGTTGAGATTTACGGTTGCTACTGCTGGGTTGTTTTTTTGGCGGACCTAAAGTGAATATGTATTGAGGTAAACAATCTTGACACAATTTTAGACTGAAATTTTCTATTAAATTGGTCTAGCGAAAGAAGTGCTGGTCTGGGGCAATTAATCATCGCACCAACCACCTTATTTGGTCGATTGGTATACGCATATAAGAATAACGGTCATAAAGTTTGCCCCCGAATCGGGGTCAATTGTATGCGACGCCCTGCGGGACACTTAGCTCGTTTGTTGAGTAACGGTGTCTGATTACTGTAGCGCAGGTGACGGAGCGAGAAACATGTCATCTGCACCAGTGATCTTATCGTACCCATTAATTAGGCAGCCCGCCACTTACCCACTGGCTTTTGTGAGAGGGCTGGGAAAGACGGTGTTAAGTGAGGGTCGAAAATGCAACTTTTCTTTGTTTCAGTTGTAAAGGCTACTGTAAAGTCGAGATCCAATGATTCGCTGCCAGATTGGGACGTTTTCAATGTCAATATCAAAAGTCAGATTAAGGTAAAGATATAATGGTTTTTGAAACTATCCTTGTTTTTTCCTTTTGAAGAACTGAAAGTTCGCGTGTTAGAGTTTCACTTGATAACTAAGATAAAATAGAATAATTTGATATATTTGTTTTTCAGATAAATAAAGAGTTTATGCAACTTTCGGACGAACAGTTGAGGAGGATTTTCGTACCGAAATTTACAAATTTTGTTTGGCAATTCGGACAGAAATATATTTTGTCGGGTGAGATTTAGAGAGTTCTAGAAAACTAAAATATATTTCAATATTGCAGGTCACAACCGATTCGTAAACGGCAGCCACAATTTGGTGGTGGAAAAATGTGACTGGGTTCAACTTTGGTCCCAAATTGGACATCGACATAAATCCTCAATGCGAAAGGCAAAATTCGAAAACGGTTGTCAATGTTCGGTACGTTCAAAACAAATTTTTGGACTAGTTTCTACAAAACTCAGCTGCAAAAAATATGAAAAAATTGTATGTTTAGATATCATTCGATCCGGAATCGTCATCTTCAAACGTTTGTCACCTGCAATTCAAGAATAAAAAGGACTATTTGCATTTAATTGGCCCTCAATTAGTGAGGCAATGTCTCGAAAAGCATGCACACTGCCTGACCAAGGCTGTCACCCCTGTCCAGTTCAAATGCGTTTGGAGTTGGAACAGGGAGCTGGAGAGTTGTCTGGAGATGAATGCTAAATCTGATTCTAATTCGCTATGATATTATTGATTTGGAAATAGCTATCTGTACAATTTGACGCTTATTTGATTGATGATATTATTATTGCTGATAATTTTGTGTCAGAGTTTTACTGTGATAAAGCCAAAGACTACTGAAAGGTTGAAATTGTGGTATGAAGGAAGGGGTCCACTCATACATACAATGTATAACAGGTCCGGATCTGGTGGGAAGGGGTAAGGGGGTTTCCGTCATGAGGGGGCCAGGGCGGATTCGCCAGGGAAGGGGGTCCAAAATTTCAACAAGCTGCAAATGCCTGGAAATGCGTTTTAGCCCCTTTTATTCCATAAGAATGACAAAATTGCTATTTTTAAGCTGCCAAATAGCGTCTAAGAGCTAAAAACAAGCAAAAAATTACAGAAAAGACTTATAATAACACCGGTTTCTCTTAAATATCAGCAATAGAAACGCAAAGGCCATTTAAGCGGATTAAGCGAAAAATTAGTGATTTCTGAGCCAGTTTGTTAGTGCAGGCAGACCTGCAAATTCATACTTGTATTTTGGAATCGTGGGGGTCCCTAAGTAGTCTCAAAGGGGGTGAGGTGGGTGGGGAAGTTAACCCCCTAGTATAGGGTAGGTGAAGTGTAACTACATAGTGCCACTATTTTACACAGCCAGAAACATTACAGTAATCCTAGGCAACTACGAGTTGTAGTTTACTGTATCTTCACGAAAGCAACAGAACTAAGCAGACAAGAAGAATCTGACTGAAAGGAAGACAAATGAGTTAGGATAATAAAGCAAACATAGCGAAATCACTGTCGACGGTAGTGAGCGACGTTCATAGAGGACTCGAGCGACTGCACTCTCCCTTGCACCTCTGCCATCTGACGCTTCAACTCGCGCAGCGTAGTCAGGATTTGGGGCGGCCGGTTGTTGGGTCCCACATCATAGACCACGTCGCTGTCATAGTCGATTGGCTTCGAGTAAGTCTGGTAGATGCTGTTGGTCTGCTGGTACTGACACAGCGACGGGGCCACTGCAACTGATTAGTGTTCTGTGTATGTATAGGAGGTTTACCTGAAGCAACCAAAATGCACTCACCAAACAACAGCAAACACACAAACGGCAGATCGATCATTATCGTCGACAACACACAACCTTTTACACACCACTTGCAACAGAACAATGCTTATGTGAAGTGCATACTATGCAAATTTTCACATCTCGTATGGCCAGCCAATCATTTGAGTCATCATCAATATCGTTACTTGCCACTCGGCCGAATGTATTAGATATGTTGTAGTACAATGGCCGGGGGCACCCGCCGGCACAGTTGGTGTAGTGGTTTAGGCCGCATGGCCACTGTGCGCGACGTCGTGCGCTCATCCTCTCGGCGGGGCAAGTTTCTTGCCGCAAGGAGTTGGTCGTTGGCATAAAGCTCCACCGAAAACCCAGGGCACCGAAAACTGGTTACAGCGAGTAGGTAAAATGGGAACCAACTGGATCTGCCGTTGCACCGAAAACCGCTCCAAAAAGCATGCCGCGTTGGAGGGAAGATCAACGACGTCAGGAGCTGTCTGAGAGACCAGCAATAAGGCCAATACCGGTTTAGTGCCAGTGGCCCGGCGGTCGTTGGGAGCTGGCATAGTGGAAATTCCTCCGATAGACACTCCTCCGGTGGAAATTCCTCCGGCCAGAACTCCTCCGGTTGATATTCCTCCGTGTGGAAATTCCTCCTCGTGGAAATTCCTCCGTTTTGAATTCCTCCTGGTGAAAATTCCTCCGTTTAAAATTCCCCCTTCTGAAATTCCTCCGTTTTAAATTCCTCCGTTTAATATTCCTCCGTTTTAAATTCCCCCGTTTTTAATTCCTCCTGATAGAAATTCCTCCGTTTAAAATTCGCCGGGCGGCCGTTGGGAGCTGTCAGAACCATGGCGTCACCACGCCAGGCACTCTCTTAGTACCTGGCGCCCAACAGCATGGCTTGAGTGGCTTGGCAGTGAAAGAAGGGCAAACGTCCGAGATGACGATATCGGGGGTCACGAAATGGACCGTGCAGGTCTGATAATAGGGCTGTACATCGTACGGTCCCCCGCCAGATCGGATCGGATCGGCCGGGCGCACCTGTTCCTGAAAGCCGTCCGCATTAACGCACAGCCGGCTAGGCCAAAGAAGAATAGGCGCCTCCAGTTTACGCCGCAAACGCGTGCACAAAAAGAAGAAAATATCGAACGACGCGAAGGCCCCAGTGTTGCTTTTGAATGCTACCAGACTTCATCTGTAAATAAAACATTTGATTCGACTAAATTTTTGTAGGAAACCGCATATCTGTTGCCTGTTCAAAACATACATACTGTACATATACTATAGTGCAATTGTATGAGGGCAGAAATTTATCATCAAGCCTCAAGTGTGTCTCAAAAAACCGAATTTGTGTTCGAATTTTTTCTTTGATTTTCTTAAAAATAACGAAAAAATCTTCTAAAAATAATCTGTTTCTAAATACGGGAAAACAACTAGAAGAATTTAAAATATATTGTCCCAAAACATTTGCTCGTTTGAATGCATGCATTTCTGCAAATTCGGGAGGCTTTGGGAAAAAGTGACGTCGTTTTTTCGCTGTTAGAGGGGGGTGGGTGGAAAATGACCACAACCAAACCGATGAAAAGGGGGAGCGGGGGTCGAAAATGGCCCAAAATCGATGACATCATTTTTGCCTGAGCTCTATTTCAGAGGTGCCACAAAATCAGACCTCTGATTTAACCCAAAAACAAGCCTAGTTTCCGAGCTCTGATTAAAATTTGGCTCTGAAAAGAGCACCTAATTTGGATACGGTCTTTAAAATCACCTGTAAAGAGCACTTTTTAGCTGTATTTGAGCCCAAATTGGCGGTTTTTTGCGGTTTTTAGGCATTTTTGTGCCAAACCCCCTCCCTATAATTTGGTCTCGTACCCCAGACCGGCGCCAATCCCCCCAACCCCACTCCTGTTCGGTGAATGACCTGTTACATGTATGACACATACCATTTTGATACTGTGTTGTACGATTAGCGTTATACTGGTTGCCTTTATCTTCGCCCATTTTCTGCAAATCTCTATGTCTGCAGGTGGTACTGTTTATGCAGAATGACCACATACAGCCCATTAAGGAAGATCGGTTATTTCGGTTTCAGCAAACTGACTGTGCAATGAGATGGTGACAGCCGCCTATAGACGGTTATAAAGAGGCACTCCCGTTTAGTCGACAGTCTTTCAAAGGACATATCTCTTTCTCACAGACAAACTGACTATGAAACTGACATTTCTGCTTGTCCTTCTGTACGCCGGTCTACTGTTGTCTGTTGAGGCACTTTGGAGAAACGCAGCACGTAGATTTGCTACCCTAGAGGAAGCCCTTCAACATGTAATCTTCTTTCTATCTACTTTTATTCAGCAGGTTGCCTTGGCAATACAGCGTCCTCAAGGAGGACATACGCAGGGATGCCTAATTGTACTAGTGTTAAAATCAATATTTGAATTTAGTACTAGTACCATACCAAACCAAATTCAAAACAGCTCCTTTAAACCATACCATATCAAAATCAAACGCCTTTAGCAGATAATTTTAGTACTAGAATTATGTGGTAAGGGGCCGTCCATAAGCGACGTCGTTCCAGAGGGGGAGGGGGGTCGGCAGAAATGCGACGATAGGCGACCCACCAGGAGGGGAAGGGGGTTAGCAAAAACGACGTCGCTTTTTTCAGAATTTTAGGGTACTTCGATTGGATTATTTTCGATTTATGCACATTCTAGGAAAGGTTTCTACATACAGAAAAGCTTCCCAGAGTGGTTTGTTGTTTGTAGAGATTTATTCAATTGATTACGCTGTAAGAAAACAGGCCAGTACTGTATGCAATGCCCTTTTATAGCGGGGGGGGGTAAACCGAAAACGACGTCGCCGTAGGGGGAGGGGTCCCCAAGAAACGACGCAAGGCGATTTTGGGGGGAGGGGGTCCGAAAAATCGGGATTTTGGAACAACGTCGTTTATGGATGGCCGCCAAGGCGTTTTCATTTTAGTACTAGCTTGTTGGCTACATATATAACACTTTTCAAATGCGTCAAAATATTCTCCCAATCCTTTCTGCATGTTTTGATTGTAAACAGTGTTGTGCCGAACGAAAATTTTCTGAATTTAGTTAGTAAAAGTTAGTTACACCTTTTCAAATTTGAATTTAGTAAGTAAAAGTTAGTGACTAAATTCGCTCTCCGAGTTTAGTAAGACAAGCTAAAAGTAGCTGCAGTAATTTATGTGATTTTTAGTTCAAAAATGGACTTTTGAGATGAATAATAGGCTAGACTGACTCAAAACTGTTAGAAAAACAACAGAAAATACCAAATTTGGTAATCTAACACAAAAAAGGCAAACTGCAAGAAAATTTGCATATAGCGTTTATTGGTGAAGCCTGTCAGGGACTGTTTCATGCCTGTTTCGTGATTTATATCCATGTAAGACGGGTATTTCTGTTCTGAAAAGACTCAGGAAGGCGCCATAAAGCGTAGGAATCTTAAAACCAGGCTAGGATAGTCAGAACTTCAGCCTGAGTTTTTACCCCGATTTTGGAAGAAAAACCGAAAAAAACGGAAAAAACTGGAATACTCCATAAAACGTTACTCGAAAAAACCGCCAGGGGGCCGTGCAAAAATGACGTGATCGATTTCTCTTAACTAAAATTATTTTTTAAACGAGTTTGCATTCAGTAAAACCAAAAATAATTTCAAAAAATTCCTACAAACTGTAAATCCCATTGATTTTTAATGAATTTTCTATCCGCTGACCTTGGAAATGAGTAATTCTAATAGGATCCGGCATAAAAATTTTGTGGGCGCCGAATTGCGACAGTCGAAATTGCCGAAAAGACGTCCCCTGGCGCACGGATTTCGGGAAAAAGAGTTTGCCGCCCTTCTGGTTAACCGATTTGCAATCGCTCTTTTTTAGAAAAAAAGTTCAGGGATTTATGCAGATGTTGCCGCTTTCACTTTTACTCAAACTTGTTTACTTTGATGATTTTTAGAAGGAGGAACTTTAGTAAAAAATTCTTTTGCGCAAAACTAGTATTTCTAGTTGTCTGGCCATCAGGTGAACACGAAAAAACGAAAATTCGGGTTCAGTTTACTATAGGCAGCACTAAAAATCAACTGTAAACACTAAATTGACGCTTCGCTCGCGCTTCGGATTTGACGTTGTTTCACTATGGAAAATTGAATTTTTTTCACTCTTTTCACATTTGCGCAAGAACGACTGAACGGAATCGCAGGTGAAATACCTCACTATATGGCCCGTTTTGAGCGCTTTCAGATGATATCGGTCCTGTTTCATAACAAGTTGAAACCGTTTATCGCTTTAACAAAAGTGTTAATCCTGGAGCCAGTTCCTTACTTTTCTGGATGATTTTTACAACAATTCTTCATCGGCGTTTCAGAGAACCGATACACTTTCTTTCTGTTTTCAAAAATTATATAGTTCTTACGTTTTTTAAAATAAAAATGTGGCAACCGGCTGCTTATGCGCACTTATCGCCGGTTAGTGGCTACGAAACGTAAAGTATGCGCACTTATCGCCGGTGTCACTTTTTCGTCTTTTTTGCAAAAAATAAATAAAGTTTTCAAATCGCAAAAAATGAATTCTACTGGTTTTAAGTTAATTTTTTTTGCATATTCATCCATCTCTAACTTTTCTCTATCCAATAAAGCGCAATGTCAGCGGTTTTCTGCAATTTTAATTTTTTTATGCCGGACCCTAATTCTAAGGCCTTGTAAATGGGAAATTCAGTGTTTTGACTTTGTAAAACATTTTCAGCAAATATCGAATCCGGTATTTTTGCGAATACCTATGGTACCCATACCGAACCCATTCCTGGATACCGAAAAATACCTCCCCATACCGAACCGATTCCTGAAAATCACATATCCAAACAACCAGATTCCCAGTAATCCCGGTATATGTATGTATAATAGGCCATACTGGCCCAAAACGGTTAGAAAAACAACAGAAAAGAAAAAATTTGGCATGATGAAACAAAAATGCAAAATGCTGTAAGAAAATTTGCATATAGCAAAATTGATGGAATCTTTCAGGCACTTCTTTCAGTTTCTTGCCTGTTTCGTGATTTATATCTATATAACACGTGTTTTTCTGGTCTGAAAAGACTGAGGAAGGCGCTAGAAAGCGTTAGGATAATCAAATCAGGCTAGGATACCGAGAACTTGAGCTGGAGTTTTTTCCGCGATTTCGATTTCGGAAGAAAACCGAAAAAAAACGGAAAAAAACTGAAAAAAAATAGAGCGAGGTTTTTTCGGAAAACTATCCATCCCTGGGAACCATGGTGCAGGTACAGGTCCATATTTGTACATTGCATCATCATAAACGGCGTTAAGTGCCTAGCTGTTTTTACGCATACAAAAGCACATTCAGCGTGAACAAGAAATAGCCAGAACTGAGAAAGAACACAAAGAAAATGGGTTTTGTCGAAGCCACATTGAAGCTGCTGACTTCTCACCCTTGGAAGCAGAAACCTGCACTCAACCAGTCTACAAAGGCAATGTCGAGTGTTATGAGGAGAAAGAGGTGGCTGCTGACTGCGATGCTAAGTGTGATAATAAACAAAACAAACCACACATGAATTGGTATCCCATCGATTGGATAGATGTGAGTTATTAAAACTTTAAACAATGAACGCTCTCTACTAAAATTGCCATTTATTCAGAAGAAGATGAAGTCCTGTCAATCTCGCAAAAAGTGCGTAGCCAAATTGAAATGTTGTAAGCGGACTATCTTCCAGGTTTGTCTCATTTTAAGACTGATTCACTGCACTGCACTGCACTGCACTGCACTGCACTACACTACACTACACTACACTACACTACACTACACTACACTACACTACACTACACTACACTACACTACTGCACTGCACTGCACTGCACTGCACTGCACTGCACTGCACTGCACTGCACTGCACTGCACTGCACTGCACTGCACTGCACTGCACTGCACTGCACTGCACTGCACTGCACTGCACTGCACTGCACTGCACTGCACTGCACTGCACTGCACTGCACTGCACTACACTGCACTGCACTGCACTGCACTGCACTGCACTGCACTGCACTACACTACACTACACTACACTACACTACACTACACTACACTACACTACACTACACTGCACTGCACTGCACTGCACTGCACTGCACTGCACTGCACTGCACTGCACTGCACTGCACTGCACTGCACTACACTACACTACACTACACTACACTACACTACACTACACTACACTACACTACACTACACTACACTACACTACACTACACTACACTACACTGCACTGCACTGCACTGCACTGCACTGCACTGCACTGCACTACACTACACTACACTACACTACACTACACTACACTACACTACACTACACTACACTACACTACACTACACTACACTACACTACACTACACTACACTACACTACACTACACTACACTACACTACACTGCACTGCACTGCACTGCACTGCACTGCACTACACTGCACTGCACTGCACTGCACTGCACTGCACTACACTACACTACACTACACTGCACTGCACTGCACTGCACTGCACTGCACTGCACTGCACTGCACTGCACTGCACTGCACTGCACTTCACTGCACTGCACTTCACTGCACTACACTACACTACACTACACTACACTACACTACACTGCACATGGGCACTGCACTGCACTGCACACTACACTACACTACACTACACTACACTACACTACACTACACTACACTACACTACACTACACTACACTACACTACACTACACTACACTACACTACACTACACTACACTACACTACACTACACTGCACTACACTACACTACACTACACTACACTACACTACACTACACTACACTACACTACACTACACTACACTACACTACACTACACTACACTACACTACACTACACTACACTACACTACACTACACTACACTACACTGCACTGCACTACACTACACTGCACTGCACTGCACTGCACTGCACTGCACTGCACTGCACTGCACTCAGAGTCGACTTTGGCAAAAAAACAAGAGCGATTCTGAGGCACGCGCAAAACCCTGTTTTGACTTATAAGATTACTAAAAAACCCTATTTAGTGATTTGAATGCAGTT